>PVIR01023527.1:0-26940 GCA_004026965.1 Petromus typicus | reverse complement strand
TGGAGACAGAAATTTCTTGTTATTCTGGTGAGAAAAATCCAACAACACAACAATTAAATGTTTATAAATAATTCCACTCATGCACCTGGAATAGGTGCCTATACCAATTAGCCTATACATTATAATAACTATATAGCTTTTATGATGTATCAGATATTATAAGTAATCTAGAGATTCAAAGTGCATGGATGGAGGTACACTAGGTATATGAAAATATTTTGTATAAGAGACTTGAGGAGCTGCAGCTGTTAGCATTCTTGGAAGTCTTGGAACCCACCACCCACAGATGTAAGAGGCAGCTGAACTCACAGTGGAAAACTACTCACATATATTCAAGAAGAAATTTTGGGTTTTAAGAGCACAGGTGTAGCCATCATATATTTTGTATGTATTGTAATATTTATTAATATCACCCAGGTGCACCCACAGAGCAAACAACTCTTTCAGGAATTAATTACTATGAAGTAAAAGGAAAGAGACAGAAGAAAATGTGGTATTAAATTACAAATGTAGGCCATAAATTTCTATATTAAACAGGAAAAATAATAACCATATGGCAAGCATTATTTCTTACTCAGTGTCATATTTAATTTTCATAACTTTTTAAATTTAAATTTTGACCCCCAACAATTTACAGATGAAGAAAGTAGTTATATCTTCTTTCATTCATACAATGGGAGAATTTGAGTCTAAGTCTCTAGGAATCCAGTATGCCTGCTCTTCACAAAAAGTGTTGACCATACTATAGAAAAGATGAAAATAAAAGAGAATAAAGGATAAGCCATTTAAAATAGGTACCCATTGATTCCTACAGTTAATAGTGATGATAGCTATTAGTAAACCTTGCAAGAGAAAAAAATTTACTTAAATGGTATAGATCCATTTTTGTAACATTATTTTTGGCAAAATTTAAGATGAAAATTGTCAATTTGATATTTACTGCCTCCTTTATAAAATAGAATCACACTCATCTGATTAACTTTTGTTATGTAACAAATGAATCCTGCCTTCTTTTTATTGTAAAATAGTTACATTTTATATACATATCATGAGCACACTCAACACTAACAATTTGTACCAGTATATGGCATGACTTCTCATTTTTCCCATTCCCCTACCCACACTACAACCCCCGTCCTGTATATTCATAAGCTTTGTTTCCCTTTTTTAAAATTACATCACAATTTTTTCTTTCCCCTCACTACTTACCCCTAACCCCATTTCCCTTTGAATATTTTCTTTTACAATTATCTATCATACATTCCATAACTCATTTACATTTTCAGTTTCTCATATCAGAGAAAAGATACAGTATTTACACATCTGTGATGTATTTATTTCATTTATGGATGTGTTCTCAAGGAACATCCATTTGAGCATAAATGCCTCAAACTTGTCATCCTTTATGACAGAGAATACTCCATTTTGTAAGAAAAAAAAAAACCAACATCTTTATCGAGTCTTCTGTTGATGAAGAATCCTGTCTTCTTACTAAACTGTTCCTATTTCATTTATTTGAAATGTTTATGAAGCAAATGTTTTGCTTTCAGAAACATAAAGATTATATACTTTAGCCAGGCCTGAGGCAGATATGACTGTAATCTCAGCACTCCAGACAGCTGAGGCAGAAGAAACATGAGGTCCAGCTAGTCTGGGAAAATTAGTAATTTAGTGAGATGTCCTGCGTTTAATCCCCAGCACCACAAGACAGACAGAAAGATGGAAAAGAAAGAGAGAGAGAGAGAATGAGAGAGACAGAGAGAGAGAAGGAAGAAGAAAGAGGGGAAGAAAGAAAGAAAAGAGAGACAGACAGAGACAGAGGAAGAAGAAACAGAAAGAGAAAGAAAACTATAAGCTGCTGTTGGCAAATAGCTTGTTTTCTCCAAAACATATGCAGTTACCATATCTTAACTCTTTGAAATGATTTAAAATTGGCTTCTTGTTTTAGGACACCAGCTACGTTCCGTTGTTCTATCATGTCCTTCAAGAACCAAGAGCAATATCTCATCAGGAATTCAAGAATGCTTAAGTTTCCCATTTAGAGTGAATTAGAGCTAATCGGTCAAGAGCTCTTGAAGATAACGAGTTAAAACTAGCTCTGCTTTCTCAGGGAATTATCCAGATGCACTTTCATGGACTGTAAAATATCCATTAGAGTTGTGAGCAGATTATAGTTATTTCACTAATGATAACTTAATTGGTGCTCAATTGAGGGGTAAAGAAAAGCCAAGGGCTGGTTTTATTAAAGAACCATGAATATCATCAAAAGTTGGCATAATAATAAGCTAAGTGCTTTGGAAGCACCCATAGGCAGACTCTTACATTATAATCCAAGACACCTTGGGCAGCAGAGCAGGAAAAACCCTGTCCAAAGTCAGTTTTCTCCATTTGTGTATTGGTTAAAAAAAAGTACCTGCCTATAATTTATTCAAGGTGATGAAGATGGAATGATCTACTTCAGCAAGGAAAGGTATTTCTTTCCACTGAAGTGGTTATGGATGTTGGTGTACATAAAATAATACAAAACAAAAGGATTTCTACTGTTCATGGAGTTTTCTGGGGCCATGCACCTATATTTTTTTTTCCTTCTGCTGCCACTTGAGCCTATGTGAATAACCAGGGCTTACTTCAAAACATTACCCTCCAGAAGAAATGAGTAGTTTCAAGAACAATTTTTTTCTGAGTTCCCTGACAACAAATAGTACAGGATTGTAATAGAGAACATTTTGTTTCTGGGGCTCCTGGAAAGGCAAGACCTGGCACACAGAATTATTTCTCAGGACAGGAAACTTTATGACCTCTCTAATTATTTCATCTCAGTTCTCCTCAACTTCCCAATTAAAAGACCTAGATTTGTATACTGGATAGAAAAACAGAATCCATAGTCTGCTACATTCAAAATATCATCTCAACCAAAAAGATGTTAATAAAGTAAAAAAATTAGAAAATAATATTTCATCCATCATGACCTCAAGAATAAGCAGGTGTGGAAATTTTAATCCCATATTTTCTATGGTTATACTCAATGTCATAATTTATTTTCTATTATCTTACCATTTCACTGATCTCATGATACCTAAGAAGATCATTTTCAAATTAATCTTTACAAAGAAACTATTTAACAATTAAAGACAATTCATGTTGGGGATTCTGCTCATTTGATAGGCCCCTTGTATCAAGAAGCTATAATTTTTATATATTTTTTTAAATACAGGGCCTCATTATGTAGTTCAGACTGATCTTGAGCTCATTTTTTAGCCCAGGCTGATCTTAAACATGTAGCAGTTTCCCGCCTCTGTCTCCCAAGTGCTTGGATTATAAGTGTATGTCACCATGCCTGGATAATAAAACTGTGTTCAAATACGTGTCAAAATGATAGACTTTAATTTCTTTATTTTTTCAATGTTTTTGTTGTTGTGTTTCTTTGTTTTCCTCTGAATAGACCTACTTTTTAGAGCTTCTCTTTTCCAGAATTACAACATGATGTATTGTTTGTATGTGTTAGACTTACTAAGAAACCAGAACTATCTTATTCTGATATTTAGTGGGGACATCTAAGGTGATGAAGATCAGTCCTGGGTAATTAGTACTTTCATTTAGGATATCTAGTTCATTACATTATTTTGAAAAATGACTTTTAACTTTCTTCCTACTTAGTTACTTTCTATGGTTACAAATATTATTGAACTCTAGGTCCCTTGTGGGTATCTTGTCAGTCTTATTTTTATCTAAGATGACTCATATTGTTTGAAGTATATTCTTGGGACCATTTAGATGGATATGATATAGGTTTTGTTTGTTTGTTTCTGTTTTGGTAATAGAGATCACTCAGGACCTTGTACTTGTGAGGTACACAGGGTGCTATCAAGCTAAATCCTTAGCCTAACATAGGTCTTTTTCTGAGATGGTACAAAAAATCTTTTAACATCAGGGTCACAAATTACAAGTGCTAAGCTAGCACATAATGCCTGTATTTCATTTTTCATATAATATTTATTTTTGGCATTTTTCTTAATACTTAAGATTTTGGGAGATGGGCTAAGAATTTACCTCAGTGGCACAGTGACTGGTTGGCATGCACATGGTACTGAATTCAATCCCTGCTAATTTACAATATTTAATTGAAAATGTATAGTTCCTTTAAAGTTAAATGTTTACCTAAAATTGCTTAAATATTATACAATAGTTTATTGTCATAAAATAAGAAGTAAGACTTTTAGTCAAGAGCATGATAATCTTAGTTTCCCTCTCGATCTCAAATAGTTATGATTTTGCAAGTATAATAGGAATATTCATTTTGCTGCATATAATCAGTCCTTCTTTATTGTGATTTAATCAACAATGGATGGTGACCTTTACACACTTATGCTTTGTTTCTCTGCCTTGTAGATTCAATACTTGGAAGTTAAACATCTAAATTAAAACACAGATATACTAAAGACAGTTAATACCTGTCCTAAAACTCTTCTAAATGCTATGAAGTGAAAATATCTCAGAAAATTTATTCTTTCCCTAATTTTCCATTTTTCCTTCCAATTATGGCAAATCAGTTTTTTTCACAGCAAGTGATTTAAAAAAGTAAATTAAAAGCAATTGACATTTCATTCAAACTCAGATAGGGATTTATACAAGCCTTACAGATGATAAGTTATCTTCCATGATTCATTATTTCAGTCCCACAAGGATTCAGTTATTTTTAGAATTATAAATACAGGTTACAATAGAGGAGGCAGAAGCACAACTCCACCATGAGTTGTTAATTTAGAAGAAAGTAGAAGGGTGGCATCTGTTGAACAAGAAAAACTATTTTTAGATTATTTCATTGTCCTAAAAGGAAGTACTACAAGATGCAGGCAATTTCCCAGAAATCTATTCGATGTTTTTCTAGTAAGTTTTGAGATGGTGGGGGAAGCTCCAACTGTTTTCTAAAAATTCAAGATTTTATTCTAAGAAGTATCTGACAGCACCAGCAGTAATCAAGGTGACAAGTGGTAGGGACCTTTCATTCATTGGCAGTTTACACACCTAGCTGTGACTTAAAGAGTGACTATGTCCTGGGCAACTGCACAGAGCTTTGTAAAGTCCTCAGCAGGATGATCTGAGTTGCACTCTGTGATCACTTAAGGTGGAAGCTGAAGTACAGAGAGGTGAAGTGACATTAAAGTGACCTGGCCAGGGACAGAGCTAGAACTTGAACCAATTCTGTTAGTTGATACAGTGTGTTTTTAACCGCTCTCTCGGGATAAAGTGGGACACCACTACTTCCTGATTAATTCTATCTGTTCACTTACTTAAATTCCTGTCTTTGATTTAAAAATAAGTGTATTATATTAAAAGTGTGTGTGTGTGTGTGTGTGTGTGTGTGTGTGTGTGTGTATCAGACTTATAGTATTAAGCAAAGAAAACAATTATATAAGAAATTCCTTTTTTCATCTGATAGAGTTTGGATAAGGGTTTCTCAAAGCTCATGAACTAAGGCTTGGCCCCAGGGTTTTTGATAGGTAATGGAACCCTAAGGAGGCAGAGGATTCTGGGAGGGTCATTGGGTCATTGGGGGTACTCCCAAGAAGGAGAAGTGGGTGTCTGGTTTCCTCATCCTGGGTCATCTAGCAAGTTGTGTGCCCTCCCACAGCATCCTCAGTTTTGTCACTGGGTACCATCCCGACGCCCAATCAGGCCATTAGACTGAACCTTCAGAGCTGTAAAACAAGTACCTTCTCAGTTTATATGGTGCTATCCCATTATTTCATTTGGTGATGGAAAGTTGACTGACATCATTTTAGTAACTTTTCATTTTGACCCAAAATAGGCAGTGAAACTAACAAGGAGCCCTGTTTCCATTAAGGTAATCGAAAGCCCTCATTCTGGTTGGAATCTAAATTCCTGACTGTTCGGTCCTTCAGCATCTAGTCCAACTGCTCACACTGCTGATTAATAGTGATACAAGAATTTAAAAGGAAATGGATAAAACTGTAAAAACCATGATATAATTTTAGTAAAGACTTCAATTAAATTCCTTAATTAATTGAAAGCATGGTAAATTTACTTAAACTAATTCATTTGTATTTTGTTCAAATCACTGTATGTTTGTGTTTAAATTTAGATTATCACAGTTTATATACAGTACCTATAAGAACCACCATTTTATATATATATATGTTTCAAAGCTAGGAACACAATTTAAATTATTGTTTAAACTAATCATTGTCTTTCTATTTATGTTTATACTTCTCCTAAATTAAGCATTACTTTTATTGTTCTACCTGTTTGGTGTTAAGTAACTGTCACAGGCCACTTAATAGGTACTAAGTGTCATTTAATGACCTTAAAATAGAACATAGTAACTTTATGGTGCACATGTTTCAATTAAACAAAAATAAAATTATTGTTTATAGTACATAACAAAACTTTCCCCCAAATTTGAGAGACTACCTTTTGGGGAACAGTCTTACCTGATAAATTTATCTTTGGATTCAAAATGTTCATACCTACCCCTTTGTTCTTTGCACATTCGGAAGCATTTTGGAAGTCTTCTTTTCTGAATATCTTCAGTTGTACTGTCTTAGTTGCCTTGATGTCCTGAATAGGTTCAAAATATTTGTCTTTCATGGTCATTTTGACTTTGGGAAAGAGCCAGATATCATACAAGGACAGATTTTGTGAATAAAGTGAATGGAACACATGCTAGTGTTTTAATTACATAGAAATCGCCTAAAGGTTTGTGTTATGATGGAAAGTGATAAAAATAATATTGTGAATTTTAAATTATAAAAAAGGCATTACAGTAAAACATATATTGTCATTAATCCTCATCATAAAACACCCATACACTCCAAACACACTAATGTCATCATTTCTGGAGGTGTGCATTTTATCATAACAAGTTTTTTTGAAATTTTAAACATTCACTGTATTTTTCAATGGCCCCTTTATGTATCTATTCAACATGGCTTCAATAGAGCTGAAATTATACAAGATACTATATTGACTAGTATAAATTATTCTCTATTGCCATTGGCAGGATTATTTGGCAAACATTAACTATGTTTCTTCCATTGTAGAAAACTCTCACTGATATTTTCTTTTTAAAGTAGTTCTTTTACAGTTGCATTGATTGAATGGAACCACATTAAAGAACAATAAAACAAATATGTGTTGCTGAAGTGAGCACAGTGAACAGTAATAGCATGTATAAATAGGTTGTTTCCAAGTGTCTGTCTGTGCTACTACTCTGATCAGGTCCTTTGTCAACTCATATATGTGTTTCTTGAGGTAGGTCCATGCATTGACTTTGACTTTGACCTCTGCCAAATACAATCAAGTAGGTTTATTTGGCATATCTGAGCAAAAATTATATCATAAATTGATAGAAACTTCAGTGTTCTGAAGTTTGCTAAGCAGATTCAAACAGAACCACCACCCTCATCTAACAAGAATCATAAATAAATGCAGTAAGATTTGGGGATTGCTTCTTACATCAAGAAAAGTCAACAAATGCATCACTTTTTCTTTACTTGTTTTTTTTTTTTCATGAAGCATAAACATTTGACTAACCTCACAGATTCTGTGTTTTTTGAAGCCCTGTGTTTTTTGAAGCAGGTGTAATGTAACTCCATGTCCTCTCAACTGCAACATATATTTTGTTCTAAGAGTTTTATAGTTAGATTTTGTTTATATCTTTGATTCATTTTTTAGTTAATATTGTATATGGTAAAATAAGGGTTCAATTTTGTTCTTGTACATGTTGGCATCTGGTTTTCCCAAGACTATGTGTTTTTAAGAAACTATTACTTCCCTATTTCTTTGGTCATTATACCTTTGTCAAAATATAACTATATATGTTAGTTTATTTTAGAATCTTTATAATATCCCATTCGTCTCCATATCATTTTTATGCCAATTCCACAACTGCGTTGATTAAGGTACCATTCCAATAAGTTTGGAAATCAAAAAGCATAAGATCTACATTGTTCTTTTTCAAGAATATTTTGACTATTTAGAATAACAAGATTTTGACTCAGGCTATATTTTTCAACATCTGTGGGATTTTGATAAGAATTGCATTAAATATGCAGATCACTTACAACAATCTTACTATAGAGGTTTCTAGTCTATGAAAATAGGATGCCTGTCTGTTTTGAGGAGTCTTCTTTAATATCTGTCATTAAAGTTTTACAATTTCTGGTGTACCATCTCCTGTCTGCATAGTTAACTTTAAGCCTAAGTATTTTATTTTGTATGTTATTATACATGAAATTGCTTTCTGAACTTCTTTTTCCAGTTGCTTACTGTTGATCTATTCAAAGACAGCTAAATTTTTGTGTTGATTTTTATGTCTTAAAAATTTGCTGATTTAATTTATTGATTCTAACCATTTTGAATTCTTAAAAGAAACTTTGAAGGTTTTCAATGCAGAGTATCCTGTCATCTGTAAGTAGAGATAATTTACTTCCTCCTTTCAAATTTAGATGCTTTTATGTATTTTTCTTGCCTAAGTTTTCTGACTAGAATATCAAAGACTAAGCTGAGTAGAAACAGGAAAAGCAACCATCTGTATCTTGTTCCTGATGGTACAGGAAAAGCATACAGACTTTCATCGCTGAGTACAGTGTTAGCTGTGAGCATTCAGATAATGATCTTCTTTAGGTTGAGGTAGTTTCCCCCACTCTGACTGGAGTAGTTTTACTACAAACGAGTATCGTGTTGAAATGTTTCAAATTCTTTCCTGCCACAGTTGAGATGCTTTCAAGGTGTTTGCCCTTTATTTGATTAATGTGATATATTATTTTCATGTGTTGACCTATCCTGGTTTTTCCCAAGGTAAATCCCAACACATCCTTGATGGCAAAAAGATTGTTTGACGTAACACTCATAAGAGAATTCTTATAGGACACAGGTGTGCAAATACCATATTGTTTCTGTATTATGAGAAACTAAATGTATAAATGAGGTCCAGAAAGTATGACACATATTTTGAAATAAGAAGAAAATGTTCAAAAGGAAAAAGGAAAGGGCAGCTAGGGGAAAGTAAATAAGGGAAAGAGGAAAAATTGATTGTAAAAAGAAAAAAAATGGGAATAAAGCTTATTTATATAAGAGATAGGAGTGGTATAGAGGACAGAACAGGAAAAAATGAGAAGATATGTACAGGTGCAAATTTTTTATTTAATTTTTGGTACATTTTATATACACATTATGATTCCAATCAACATTGAGAATCTGTTCCAGTACATAACATATCTTAATTCTCAGCTCATTTTCCCTACCCCCCTGCCCACCCTCCACCTCCTGCTTCCTATGTGTATGAACTTTGTTTTCTTTTTTACCATTAAATTTTTTCTTTCCCTTCTTCATTTACCTCTACCCCTCCTTTTCCCTTTTGAACATTTTCTTTTTGTTTCACAAACCTTATCATACACTTTAAAATTTATTTACACCTTCAGTTTCTCATACCAGAGAAATTCTATGGTATTTACATATGTGTCCTATTTATTTCATTTATTGAATGTGATCATATTGTACATCTGAAATATACCAATAAACTCAATTTAATAAAAAAGTAATGTAATAATCAAATTTTATTTACAAAACAAAAAAGTTGACAGACAATGTATTACTCTCTTATAATCCTTTTATTTTGGAAAATTATTTGTACTTTCCTCTCATATTTCTGATTTTAAGGGTTTCTTTGATTTCTGTCTCTTATTCTTAGTTGATCTAAGAAAATGGCTAGATAATTTCACTGTTTTTGTTGATGGAACTATTCTTGGTTTTATTGTGCATCACATTTTTTTTTCAAAAGTTTAATTGTCCTCTGGTGTTAGGAGAAGCTGATAATTACAAAGATTATTTAACAAGACAAACATGAAGAAACTAATTTCATAATTCAAATTTAAAGAAAAAATGTCACAATCCAAACAAATATGCTAAGAATAGACCAGGAAACAGCAGCCTGAACTGGCAAGAATACTAACTAGAATATGTAAATGAAATTTTTTTGTCCAGAATTATTTCAAAGGCAATTCATATGTCAGAAAAGATTATTTATAGTGAGTAAATGCTTATTAATATTTATATAAACTGCATTTCCCATTAATATTGTCTTCCATTTTCTGAAGTATTTTCATTAAAGTTTTACATTTCTTCTCTCATTTTATATCAGTGCTATGAGGAATCTCAGAGCTTTGTTACTACTACCACTGTCCTGAATAAAAAAAAATTTGCATACTTGTTGATTATGTCCAGGATCTCGTATGTTTATGAATTCATCTAATAAATAGTTAATCTGTCATCCTTTATTGGTCTATTATTATTGAAAGGAACATAACTTTATTTATAGCCTCCTGTTCAAAGATTTAATTTTACTTGGCATAATTACTCCTTATGCTCATCATATATTCATCATTAATTAATATTGATATTTTCACCTATATGATCAACCCATGAAATTGATTGTTTTGTAGCTTGATATTGTCATGTTCATCAACAATACTAATAATAAGAGAAACACTGGCTTTACCCTGTGGAGACCTTTCAATATAATGCAGAGCACACAATATTCATTTAATTATTTTTGAGACAGGATCACAGTCTTGTGAAACCAAATTTGGCATAAAAACAGCTATTCTATTAAAAATGTCCACTGTATATCTTGTAACCTCCCTGTGAACTGGTATTTTTCAAGGTAAGAACTCCCCACCCAAGTGATGTGTGTAGCAAAAGATTGAAAGGGTTTTCATAGTAACACCTTGGAAGCAGAATGCTTTTAGACCACACTCATCTTAGTAATAGAATGATCTAACTTTTGGTATTGGCTTTGGTAAAGACTTGCTTCTGCATAGAAACCAAGTAATGAAGAGTAACAAATTTTGCCTTTAAATAATGTGTCTTAATCTAACTCAAGGCCCATTCTCCTTGGCCTCCCTTGGGGGAATAGACTACAGCTGAGTGGTAAAGTTCTTGGTTGGACTTTAAGATGACTCCATGCCCTGAGAGATTGCCATTCAGTGAGACTTGGTCCCAACAGGTGAACCTCAAACTCACAGCAATCCTCCTGCATCTGCCTCCCAAGTGCTGGGATTACAGGCATGTACCACCACGCCTGGCGTGGTCAACACTTATTTGAAATTTTCTTTCCTCCCTTGCCTATGTAACTTCTAACACTGCTGGTAAACTCTAAGGAACATGAAGGGGTCATCAGATCTTTTGAATGAAGAGAGACGATTGTAAAAGTTAGGGAGGGAAACAAATATAGTGGTCAGTATTTCAATTTTCCTTTAGATTAAACATCCTGTAAAAGTTTCCATTTGCCTATACACAATTGGAGTCTTATTAGTGACTTGTAAATAATGTAGTAATAAAAGATTGATACACAAAGCAAAAATATAAATGGTTTTAAAGATATATAAACATACTAATGTTCATAAATTCTGATTCTCACCCAAGATGTGACTTAATAATAATTTTATGAGTAGTTAACCAACTCATTGGTATAAATTTTGAAACTTGCCTAAGTTAAAAGAATTTTAGACAATTTTAAGAATAAAATGGAACTTTTCAACTTAAAAATGAGTAAGTAGAGACAATGGAATTTCTTTGATTCTCTGCCAGACTCTCATCTCTGCATGCAGGGTCACTAGGGCCTGAATAATCTCTGCTGCCTTTTGTTCAAGCCCAGCAGTGTGGTTTATAAAACACATTAACACTCCAGTGTAGTCAGACAGGCAACATCAGAACTTGGCCTCGTCCTGTGAGCTTCTGAAAGGGAAGGGACAGATGGACTCATCTACTCAAAAATAAGCTCTGTGGGCTTGTGTTTGGTGTTAGAAATGAGTAGCACAATAAATTTGATGTCTTCCTTAGGCTTCTCAGCCTAAGACTGTCCCTCATCCTAGGAACCAATTTATCAGGAACTTCATTCTCACTTCTTCTGGGCATAGCAAGGGGAAATATGTGGCTCACTAGCCATGGACGGTGGTGTGAATGTGCCCCAGAGTTCACATGCTGGAAACTTACTCACCTGAGCAACAGTGTTGAGATGTGCAAGCTTTAAGAGCTGATTAGGATGTGAGAGCCATGCTGCACCCTCACAAATGGATTCATTCCCAAGCGAGTGGTTTCTGATAAAAAGAGGAGTCCCCCTTCTTGCCACTCACCCTGAGTCACATGCTCTACTGCCTTCTGTGCTCTGCCATGAGATGACACAGCATAGGACTCAGCAGAGAAGGAGCTGATGTTTGTGCCATCCCCTTGGACTTCCCTCTCTTCACACAATGGGCCAAATGCCTTTTTTAAAAAATAAATTTCTTAGTCCTTGTGTGTTAAAACAACACAAAATAAAGAGATCATCAATCATGCACAGTCATTTTGCAAAGGTTATTCAACTTCAGTTACCCTGGAAGAGCCTTTTCACAATCTTCCCATACTGCTTTCCACAAAAACTCTGTTTAAAAGGTAGCAATTCCAAACACTGAAATAGGGTATAAAGGCACATATTTGCATGTAAAATTCTAGTGAATCTCATTGTCCTTTAAAGTAAAGTGTGACAATATTTTAGGAAAGAGCAGATACGGGGTCCTCTATCAGTGAGGTCATTTTTCAGCTTTAACTGTCAAATTGGATTTTTGCTTGACTTAGCAGCAAGGAAATTGAGTTCACACCCGAATTTGTGAAAAGAGCTTTTAAATTATTTTACATATAAATAACCCTTGCTTAGAGGAATTGGGTCATAGAGCTTCTCTAACTATATAAAGTTGCCTATTTCTACCACTAAATCCACAGTATGAAGCTTCCACCCAAGACTTGAAAATGATGGAATTTGGGAAAGCAGAGCTCATAGCCTAATAACTTTCAGTCCTAAGGGACACAGAGAAGAGAGAAAACCAGACACTGGACAAGTCACCCTCAGTGTACAGCTCTGAGGAAAGAAGAAAGTTATTTATGAAAAGCCTACAGTATCAGTAAGTGGCCTGTTTCCCAAGCCAAATGGAGGGGAAGGGCTAAATTCCGTGAAAAGAAGCCTTGAATGCAAATGCCTCCAATCTGATGTGGAAAAATAGACATCTCAAAACAAGCACGCAAGGACACAGGAAAGGTATCTTGTCTCTTGGACTTTGGGACCATGCCCAGGAGATTCAATTCTGCAATCATTCCATGGGGAAAAAGTACTTCTACTACATTTTCAAATCAAATGAGCTATATCTCATTCTTGTAAATGTTTTAACTCTGTTTATCACTTACAAAAGAAATACTAAATGTGTTCTTAAATATGGATGGTGCTTAAGATTTTAAATTATTAATTATAATTTTATTTATTTTTAAAAATTTATTTTATTAATGCATTTTGAACATGAATTATGATTAGACTCAATACTGAGAATTTTTACCTATACATGCTATATCTTGATTCTCATTTTTTCCCATTCTACTTCCCTCCCTACAACTTCCACCCCCTTAGATACACAAGCTTTCTTTTCTTTTTTTAACTTCCAATATTTCCTTTCCTTTCTTTACTTTCCCCTCCCCATCCTTTCACTTTTCCTTTTGAAAATTTTCTGCCTGTTTCACAATACCTCCCATACAGTGTGAGGAACTGTATTCATTTATATATTCAGTTTCTCATATTAGAGAAAACACGATATTTACACACCTGTAGCCTATTTATTTCACTTATGAGTAGATACTCAAGGTACATTCCTTTAAATGTAAATGACTTAAATTTATCATTCTTTATGGTTGAGCAATACTCTATTTTACTAAAAAATCACATCTTCTTTATCCAGGCTCCCACTGTTGGATATTTAGGCTGTTTCCACTGGGAAATGGGACGTCTTTATTCTATGACTTTATGTGCACCAACTACATCCAGCCTCTTGTCTAAGGGGCTGATCCTAGAACAAAGTGCAGCCTCGAGTTTTATACATTTTGTCTAAGAAGGGTAGTCTTTCTAGCAGTAAGATACTGCATGTGGGGCAAGCAAGGTTATAAAAGTAAGACAAAGCAATTAAAAGAATTAATAACTTAGTCTTGTGAAGCTTATCAGAATAGTGTCATGAAGTTTTTGTTTTTTAATCTTACCAGAACAAGGAATTATGGGAAGGGAGTGATTCAAAGAGAGGTGACTGTCCAAGGCTGAGAAAAACTTGCTTTAAATTCTGCTTTATTTCCTCCTTTGATGCTTTCTATAACAAGTTTTAATAGATTCTACTATCATTTTTATAAATTTTCTATTCACAAGGATTGATTCCATATTGAGTAGAGGTAGGCACTTGGTTATAGCCATCAGCAGGGTGGTGGCATGTCTATTAGAGTCCATACGGCCAACTGAATGTTTTTGATACATAGGGCAAGAGGTAATGGAGAATTATTACAATGAGGATTAGAGATTTATATTGTTGTCATGACTCTTATTTGGTCCTCCAGTTTCACTGAGAGGTCTGGGTAGCTTCTGTGTGACCAGAGCAGGACTGTCATTTTCTCAGTCTTCAGATGTGCATAGACTAGTCAGCTTTCAGGGTGACTACAGCAGGGCTTTTATTTCAGATGGAGACTCAATCGTCTTGCAGGATCAATTGGTTGGGATGATTGGGATCCCTGCTGGCTAGGCTGCTTATCACAGACTACTGGTTTTATCTGACTACAGTGGATCCAAGACATTGCAGTTCCTGCAACTGTAACAGCTGTAGGGGTAGATGAGATAAAAGTATTGGGGTCCTCTCACCTAGGGTAGTGGGATTTTATTTCTTGGCCCAAAGTCCGCAGATTTGAATGGGGACACTTATTCTGTTAAGTTTATGGGTACCCTCATTTGTACCCACCCACAGATGTTTTTATGGCTATTTTTAAAGCTTGCATCTGTTTTGAGTTTTGGGGGAAGTCAATTCCCCTTATTTACAAAGATTACCAATAATTTGGCTTATAAATGGGAGTGACCAGCCAAACAAAGTCTCATCAGGGAAATACCTAGTTTGTTTGATAGAGGTGTGCCTGATTTTGTCGAGGACTATGGGCAAGATGATCCCATCTCAGGTGGGTATCTTGGTAATATTATTTTCAGTAACTGTTTGTCTGGTTCATGTGCTGTACTTGTGCTGAGCTCTGTGGCCAGTAGGCTATGTGTAGTTTTTACTTTATTTTTACAGATACAAGAGTTCCTGGACTGTTAGGTAAGAATGCTGATCCATTGTCAGACCCAAAGGTCAATGGTGATCTAAATTTTGGGATAATAATACCTATGACCTCTTGTGCCTCATTTTTCCAGGTGGGAAAAGTCTCAACCTACCCTAAGAAAATGCAAATGAACACCAACATATATGTATAGGCTTCTACTTGAGATAGGTTAGTGAACTCCATGAGCAAGTTTTCACATGGGGTAGCACCTGCATCTTGAATAACCAAGGGCTGGAGAGGTCCATTGTCTTGAGTTGTTTGGAGCACAGGTTAGGCATTGCTTACAAACAGCTCAAGTAATGGCAGTGAGTAGCAGCATATAGAAATGGATGAAGGGCATGGCTAGGGCCCATTATAGTAGAATGGCACAGTCATAACAGTCCATTTTGTTTCCCTATATGTCCTTTGATTTTATCTGTCTTCCCATATTCTAGTCCTCTGGTGCTCTCTGCAGAATATAATGACCACTTTATTTGGAGCCTATACAGCATGTAGAAGCTGTAAAATATTTTTAATATTTTATTTACTTTCCCTAACAGTCAAGAACTGATTTTTCCCTATAAATAGCTCCATGTACATGCAATGTTGCAAAGAAACATTTGAAATTGATATAGGCTTTCTTGTCCTTTGTTAGCAAAGAGCTCTTGTCAAGTATCTTATCTCTAACCTTATAGACTGAGATTTCAGTAGACAGAGAGTAGGCTGCTGGCTGGGTCAGATCAAATGGTTTGTTTCTGGTTTTGATAACTTATCTGAATACAGTTTTTATTTTTCAGCCTGTGCAACAGTAAATGTCAACACCAAGGCCTCTGGTGAATAAATCTTAAAGTCATTCCTTTTTTTATCCCAACACAATTAGGGCCTATAACTTATAGAGTAAGTCTCTTCCCAGTAGAGTTGGTGGGCTGTTTGAAAGATATAAAGTTGGACCTCATTCTTCTATGACACAACTCTTAGACTGGAAAAATGCACGTTTTTTGGTCTGGTGGCTCCAACAATGCTCTTCATTGTTAAAAATATCAAGAGAAACTGTTTATAACCTGGCTAAGTTGGATTATGCAAATATATAAGGGCTTGGGGCATTTCTGCATAACAGGAAGTATAGTATTTCATACTAATGAGGTCAGTAGTTGAGAAAGGCTGGTACATAAAGCTCTGTGGTCCCACCTAGATCTGGCCATGCATATCATAGTAAACGGGTGCGCTAGTTTCCTGGATGGCCATTTGTAAGGCTCTCTGTGGCCCAATTGGAGATAGCTTGTCAGATTATTTGGGCCTCCCTCACTTTTCCTAAGGCACTAACTCTGGCCTCTTCTCTTCTAGCAGTTTTTGGGGCTCATTGTTACCTTATCTTTTTTCCTGTAGGCCGGGTGAGGGAAAAGGAGGATAAGTTGAGGGGAAAGGGTCTCTGCCTCTTCTGATAGCCTTTGAAGAACTGATTTATCCTGTAGTTTTTGCCATTTCACTTTTATTGTTGAGCCTCCCAGTAGAGAGGATTTTTCTTTCTCTGTACAAGCAGTTTGTAATAAGTCTCCATATAGGTCTACAACCAGGTAGGTCAAGTTTGGAATAAATGAATATAAGGAAAGTGACTTTGATGCCCTGGCCATTCTCTGTTTCTGGTTATCACACAGTGTATGTGTCCAATTGACCTCTGTCAATACAGCTACCGAACACCAAAGGAGGGTCATTCAACACAGGGGGCAACTTTATGCCATAGCCCCTTGTACAGCCTCTTTTAAAGTTTTTCATCATACAGTCTAATGAAATGGGTTTCAGTCCTTGTCCTTCCCTATTGACTCTGTTGCAGTATAAATCATTCTCTCAATCACTTTTTCTTCAGGCCAGTCTGATTATCCCCTTCAATGGAGCTTTTAGAAGGAACAACCTCAGCTCTACCAAACTAACAAGTTAACATGTAAATTTCTTTTGATTAATTACTTCCACAAGTTTTTCCTTAGCATGTGTAAAGTTTCCAGTTCTGTTATTATCTCTCTTTTTATCTCTGTAGCAAGTTAAATATTTTATCATACACAATCCTTTTGTATCAAAGTATATCTCATACATCCTTAATATTTTTCTCCATCTCACTTCCTATAAAACTTCTACAACAAACTTAGTTACAGCTTCATGGATTTTTAAATTGTCCTTTTCTCCATCTCAGGTTATTGTTACATTTTAAATTTGACTGGCTGCCAACAGACCTCTAGTCACCTTGAATCAATTTTATCTTAGACCAACAGAAATCAGAGAGGAGAAAGTTAAACTTCTAATTACAATGCAAGAATTTGCAGTACTCAAGAAATGCTCTAAGCACACCAATTAAACAAAAACACCAACACAGATTGGAAGAAAAAATACATTTATCAATTAGCTAAAACTAACAACTTGATTTATCATTTAAAATCTCCTAGGATCTGTCAGGATATGGTTGAAAATTTTCAGCTTTGACCATCCAGACCCAGGATGTGACTGCTCCAGCTGCCAGGTGCCTTCAGGAAACATCATGCTGGTGACACCAAGCAACTTCCAGCTGTGGGGCTCCTGCAGGCAAGGGAAGGCAACCCTCGTGCAAGCCTGAATTTCTTTGTATCACCCCACAGAACAGGCATCTCCACTTTCTACCAGCAGAGCTACATGCCAACTGGATCAGGGCTCTGTACAAGCAGCATGGAAAAGGAAGGTGACTACATGGTTTTCATTGCATTTTTCATTGTTTCACCCCACACTCTCCACCACTTTACTAAATGCTCTCTATTCTACTCATTTAAATGCATCTCCCTGATTCCAAGTTTTTTCTAACCCAAGTGTAAGATTCATCCTATGTTGTCTGGGTTGGATTACATGGTACACATCTTAAAAACCACTCTTGCTACATGTCACTCCTGAGTTCCACTTGAGGCTGTAGGTTTTGTCTGACTCAATCCACAACAGACCTCTCAATACATCCCAGAGGAAGGTGAAATCCAGGCTTGGCTGGGTCAAGTATGCCACAAGTATGTCTCCTAGCACACAGAGACAATAATTGAGGTGCAAGCGCACCAGCCTCCATGTGTAAAAACTGGCCTAAGGCCTTCTAGAGTTCAACCCTGCCCAACTGGTCATGACTCCTCCTTCAGCCAAACCATGCAACCAATCCATAGCCACTCATACAACTGCCCTCCTTCTGCATGCTTCAACCAATCTGCAGCCAAACTGTATGGTTACTCCCCACACCATTTGCTTTATAGTGTGCATTTCCTAATAAAAATGAAGTATTCCTTGAAAGCTTCTCTGGAGTCTGCATGGTGACTCTACAACATCACATTCTCAGCCTCAAGCTGAAAGCCACTTCTTCAACAACCTCAAGATGACAACACCCAGAGAGTGATCAGTGACCGCTTCCACTCTAGTAGGACAGGTTTTTCTGTGGGGCCCAAAATCTTACTATAGTCCTCTAGCACACTGCTCCAGAATCATCCTTAAATCTCATAGGTTGCACTGACAGGAGAGAGGTTGCCCAGTTGTAAGAGGGCAAATTAGCTATATGAGCTGAAATCAAAACTGGTAGCACCAAAACTTTCAGGACTGCTGCTGCTCAGAGACCTCTCAGGCACATAGACAAAGGAGATAATAAACATGCTGTTTCTAGACCTTTGGTGAACACCCAAAATGTTGTAGAATTTAAGAGAGAGGGGAGATCACTGGGAAATATGAAGAATTTATTCCATGATTTTAGGTGCAATGATTACACTCAGATTCTCATCCAAGGGGCTGAGCCTAGAGTAAAAGGAAGCCTCTACTTTTATACAGTTCATCAAAAGGGAAAGGTAGTCTTTCTAGTGGTGAGAAACAAGGCAAGGTTACACAAGGAAAGCAGAGAAATTAAGAGCATTTAATTTATCCCTAAAAGGAGACAGAGCTATGTGAATCTTGTGAGAACACAGTGAAATAAACTTTTGTTTATAATGCAAACATTTTCTGCACTACAACAAAGAGATACAGCTATGGCAGGAGAGAGGTATTATGGGGGGACTGCCTAAGGCTGGGAAAAGTTTGTTTTTCTTTAAATTCTACTTCAATACTACTCTCTTTAGCCTTTCTAATATTGCACAAAACTAACATCTCTATGTTTTATTAAACTACTCATTTCTATCTCTGATATTTTTAATTTTTGTATTATTGTGGTAGATGTCAAACACAAGATCTATCATTTTAACAACTTATCATTATAGGGTAAAGTATTTTTATTTTTAGGTAAAGTGTTGGACAGCAGATCTCTAATGCACATTTATCTTGCCTGACTGACATTTTATATATTGATTAATAAGACCAGGTCCTCGAGGTCCACCCACAGGCCTGCCAGACTTCCATTCCTCAGCAGGCAAGTTTCTCAGATGAGTCCTGAGAAGGGCCATGGTGTTCTTACAGTACTTCCTTCTACCCACCAAAGGACTGTTTGTCATCAAGGTTCATCCACAAACCTGCTGGACTTCCATTCCTAAGCAGTTGGGTCCTGGTAAGCACCATAGAGTGCTCAAGGTACCTACCACTGCCCAGGAAAGGCCAGTTCTCATTGAGACCCACCCACAGGCCTGCCATAATTCCATTCCTCGGCATATGTGTCCCAATAATCTCCAGAGAGTTCTCAGGGTGCATCCTGCTGCCCAGGAAAGGCCTCTTTGTCATCAAGGCCTGCCCACAGGCCTGCCAAACTTTCACTCTGCAGTAGGCAAACCTGGGTAAATGCTACATAGGTTGTACAGTGACTTCCCTTGCCAACCAGCACCCTTCCTGGCATCAGGACCAGACCAGAAGTCAACTGAACCTTCACTCCACTGAGGGTAAGTCTAAGTAAGACACATGGAGGTCCTGAAGCGACCAGGAAGCAGACTTCCTGCCACTGGGGCTAGACTACAAGCTCTGGTACCCCTATTCCTGGGTGGGAGAGTCTGGGCAAGTGTTGTAGAGGTTATACAGTGTCCGTTGGTGCAGTTCAGCAGAATAGAAATGAGAAAAAATTTTAAAAACCCAGATACAAAGATCATTACCACAGGGGAATTCAGAGAAGTGGGAACTTAAGAAAACTGAAACTCAATCCCCAGGACTTTCTGAGCTGGTAACAAAAGCAGGCCTAGTAAAATGGAAATCAGAAGTGATCTCCCAGATGAAAAGAGAGATATTGTCTCCAGTATCTGTAAAAGCAGAGCCTTCCTTTTACTCCAGAGATCAGAAGCATGACAGAAACTAGGATAACAAAAGAAATGGAACCTTTTAAACAGCTTCAAGCAGAATTCCAGTTGATTAAAAATCAGAGTGAAAGTTTGAGAAGTAGGATGAATGAGTCTGGGGATCAAATCTCAGAACTAAAAAACAGGATGCAGGCAATGAATAGAAAAGGGATAATCTATGTAAAATGGCAAGGGACCATGAAAAATCAATCCAACAGCTCATAGACAATTTAAAGAAGGATAAATAACATAAGATTGATTGGAGTGACTGAGGAAGTTGCAGACAGTGCAAAAGACATTAAAAAATGTTTACAGATATAATGGTGGAAAACTTCACAGGAAAAAGAAAAGAATTGGACATTTAGATAAATGAGGCATATAGAACTCCAAAAGACTATGATACAAAAAAAATCAACAACTAGGCATATAATTATTAAGGTTCTAGGTGTCCAACACAAAAATCAAATACTAAAAGCAGCTAGAGAAAAGACAAAATCATATACAGAGGGAAGCCCATCAAAATCACAGAAGGCATTTCAATGCAAACGCTCAACACAAGGAAAGCCTGGAGTAAAGATTTCAAGCCTTGGATGAAAACAACCTCCAACCTAGACTGATATATCTGGCAAAATTATCTTTCAAAACTGACTGGGAAATAAAATACTTCCATGACAAAGAACACATGAAAAACTTCACAAATACAAAACCTACACTCCAAAAAATTCTGAAGAATGTCTTGGAAAGAAACAATAAAAGTCACAAATACATGAAACCCAGCAGAGTGAACTCACTGGTCAAGGAAAGAAACTGAATATAAAGGGGATAAGCTAACAATAAAAGAGCCAAGAACAGAAAAACACCATGACAGGTATAAAACATGCAATATCAGTCATAACCATTAATATCAGTGGCCTCAATGAGCCAATTAAATAACACAGGCTGGCAGAATGGATTAATAAACAAGACCTTACAATATACTACATATAAGAAACACACCTAATTCAAAAAGAAAGCCATACATTAAAAATAAAAGGATGAAAAATAATTCTCCATGTGAAACGAAACTGCAAAAAAAAAAAAAAAAGCAAGGATGGCTATCCTATCTACAGACAGAATAGATTTCAAACCAAAACTGATTAAGAGAGACAAAGAAGGATACTACATCCTCATACAGGGAACAGTACAAGGGACAGAGATGACATTCATAAATATATATGCATCAAACTCCAGTGCACCCAACTATATAAAATAATCATTAATGGAGTTCAAAAGCCTGATAAACACAAATCAATAGTAGTACGGGACTTCAATACTCCACTGTCACAACTAGACAGATTGACTGGACAAAAAAATCAATAATGAAATATTTGAACTAAACCAAATCTTTGAAAACATAGACTTAATAATGCCTATAGAATATTTCATCCTATAAAGTTGTAATATACATTTTTCTCAGCTGCACATAGGTCATTCTCCAAAATAAACCACATGCTATGATAGAGAACATGTTTAAGTAAATGCAAAGGAATTGAAGTTATCCCCTGCATTCTATCAGACCATAGTGCCTTGAAATTAGATCTTAGTAGCAAAAGAAAGGCCATGATCCTCAGAAATACATGGAAATTGAATAACACTATTGAACAACCAATGGGTCATAAGAAAAATTAAATGGTTTTTGCAATTAAATGATAACCCAAGTACAACCTACAGGAATTTATGGGACACAATAAAGGCAGTTCTATGAGGGAAATTCATAGCAATGAACACCTCTACCAGGAAAATAGAACAAGCTCAAATAAACAATCTAATGTTGAACCTCAAGCACTAGAAAAAGAGTATCAAGACAAATCCAAAGCTGATACCAGGGAGACAATTATAAAGATCAGAGCAGAAATCAATGCAATGGAGACTAAGAGAAAATCAGCAAAGAAAATCAATGAATCAAAGAGTAGGTTCTTCTAAATGATAAACAACATTGACAGACCCCTAGCCAACCTTGTCAAACAAAGGAAGGAAAAGGCTCAAATTCATGTCATTAATAAGGAAAAAAGGGAAATCACCACAGACCCAGCAGAAATCCACAGGATATTAAACATTTGCTTTGAAAATCTGTACACCATAAGATGAAAAATGTAGAAGAAATTAATAGATTCTTAGACACATATGAACTTCCAAAGTTGAACAAAGAAGATATAGAAATGTTAAACACACCAATGTGAATCTGAAATTGAAAATGTATTAAAAAAAAAAAAAACCAACAAAGAAAAGTCCTGGTCCTGATGGTTTTACTGTAGAATTCTACAAAATTTCAAAGAAGGGTTAATGCCACTACTTCTCAGACTCCTTAATGAAATCAAAAGGAAAGCAGTGTTCCCAAATTCATTGCAGGAAGCAACCATTACATTGATTCCTAAAGGAGAGGAAGACCCAACCAAAAAAAGAAAAAAAAAAAAAGAACTACAGGCCAACATCCCTAATGAACATTGATGCAAAAATACTTAATGAGATACTGACACACAGAATACAGACAATCATCAAGATCATATACTCTGACCAAGTTGGATTTATCCCAGGGATGCAAGGATGGTTCAACATTCATATATCATTAAACATAATACACTACATAGACAAGAACAAAAACTACATGGTAATCTCAATAGATTCAGAAAAAGTGTCTGACAAAATCCAACACTCATTCGTGATCAAAATCCTACAGAAAATTGGAATAGAGGAACTTTATCTCAATCTAATAAAAGCTATATATGTGAAACAAACATCCAGCATCATACTAAATGGTCAAACACTGAAACCTTTCACAATAAGATCAGGAACAAGACAAGGATGCCTACTTTCACTGTTCCTGTTCAATATAGTGCTAGAAACATTAGGTACAATAATTAGACAAAAGAAAGAAGATAGGAAAGGAAGAAATTAAACTGTTATTATTTGCTGATTACCTGACACTCTACATAGAAGATCCTAAAAACTCAATTAACAGTCTTCTAGACTTAATCACCAAATAAAGCAGTATACCTGGATACAAGATAAATGCTCAAAAACCAATAGCCTTTGCATCCACAAACAGTAGATTCACTGAGAAAGAAATTGGGGAATCAAATCCTTTCAAAATAGAATCCAAAAAATGAAATATCTAGGAATCAGCCTAACGAAGGAAGTAAAAAATCTCTACTCTGAATATACAGCACTCTGAAAAAGGAGATAGAAGATATCAGATAATGGAAAAACATCCCTTGCTCCCGGATAGGAAGAACCATTATCATCAAAACCACTATATTCCCCAAACTACTATATGGATTCAATCGAATCCTGTTGAAATCCCAACAACATATTTCCCAGATCTAGAGAAAACAATTTAAAATTCCACAAAAGAAACACAAAATACGTACAATAGCAAAAGCACTTCTAGGTAACGAGGACATGGTGTTGTGTGTGTGTGTGGGGGGCTATATTCATGATCCCCAACATGAAACTATACTACAAAGCCACCGTGATAAAAACTATATGGTAATGGCAAAGTAACAGACCCAAACATCATTGGAATAGATTAGAAGATCCAGAAACAATTCCAGATACACTAAGCCACTTCATCTTTAACAAAGGAACCAAATATCCTCAATAGAGGAAAGATACCCTCTTTAATAAATGGTGCCCCCAAAAACTGGGCTTTAACCTGGAAAAAGCTTAGCTAGACCTCTCTTTCACCATGTACTAAAGTAAAATCAAAGTGAAACCTAAATATTATTAGAAACCTAAATATTAAACCTAAATATTAACCTAAATTTTAAACCTAAATATTAAAACAGAAACACTAAACCTACTGGAAAACAGGTTAGGCAAAACTCTTGGAGGCACTGGCTTAGGGAAAGACTTTATGAACAAAATTTCTATAGCATGAGAACTAGCAGAAGAGATCAACACATGGGACCTCATTCTATTAAAAAGCTTCTGCACAGCAAAAGAAAACACTGGCAGAGCAAAAAGACAGCCAACAATATGAGAAAAAAAATTTACCAGCCCTTCCACAGATAAAGGGCTACAATCTTGAATAATAAAAAGCTTAAAGAATCAACCCCCCAGGTATAAAGACTCAATTCAGAAATGGGCATATGATATGAAAAGACACTATTCAGAGGAAGAAGGAAAAGCAGCTAAGAAGCACATGAAGAAATACTCATCATTGGTCACTTGAGAAATGCAGATGAAAACAACTCTGAGATTCCATTTCACTCCACAGAGTAGCTACTATCTTGAAATTAACCAGCAACAAATGCTGGTAAGACGTGAGGGAAAAAGAACCTTTCTCTACTGTTGGTGGGAATGTAGACTGATATACCCACTATGGAGATCAGTGGGAGATTCCTCAAAAAACTAGGATTACAGGTCCCATTTGACCCTGCTATTTGTCCCAGCCATTTCTCTGCTAGGTATATACTCAAAAGAATTAAAGATTCATATCACAGTGACATATGTGCACCCATGTTTATAGCAGCTCAGTTTATGATTGCTAAATCTTAGAAACAACCCAAATGTCCATCAACTGGAGACCTAATAAAGAAGATGTGGCTTTTCTATAGAATGGAGTATTACCCAGCCATTTAGAGTGACAAGTTTGAGTCATTCATGCTCAAATGGACATACCTTCAGGATATACTCATAAGTAAAATAAATAGGTCAGAGATGTGTAAATACTGTATCTTTGATATGAGATACTGAAAATGTAAATGAGTTCTAGAATGTATGTTAGATATTGTACAATACAAACTATTCAAAAGGAAATAAGTTAGGGATAAGTAATGAGAGGAAAGAAAAAAATTATTATGGTAAAAAAATGGAAATAAAGCTTATGTATATAGGGGGTGGGAAAAATGACAATGTAGTCATGTCATACACTGGTACAAATTGTCAATGTTGAGTGAGATTACGATATGAATATAAAGTGTACCTATTTCACAATAAAAAAAAATAAGACCCAATTTCCTCTCTGTGAACACTGATAATCAACATTCCCCTTTTCTTTTTTTTTTTTTTTTTCAAATTCAGGGTCTTCCTTTTGTAATTCAGGCTGGCCCTGAGTTCAACCTTGAACTCACAGCAATCCTCCTATCTCTGCCTCCCAAGTGCTCGGATTACAGGCGTGAGCCACTATACCTGGCACTGTGGTATGTGGTTCTGACTGATGATGGGCATGAGTCACCACCATCCAGCATTGTTGTATGTGGTTACTGGGGATCAAACTCAAGCCTTTGCACTTGCAAGGCAAGTGCTGGAACATTGAACTAAATCCCGGACCCCTTCGTCTTTATTTTTATATAATTAGCAGAATTAGACCCCTCACATGAGTGGAATCATGCAGTGTTTGTCTTTCTATGACTGACATTGCAGTTAGCATGCTGTCCTCTATGTTTGTAGTTGTTCTCACTGTTGCAGACTTTCCTTTAGTCCTAAAGGTGAATGCTATTCAGTTATACATGTAGACCATGTTCTCTTTGTCTACTTCCCTGTTGGTGGCACTTAGACTGATTTCACATCTTAGATATTGTAAATAGTAGTGTAATGAACATAAAAGTGCAGATATGTCTTCAAGATTCTGTTTTATTCTTTTGGATATATACACAGAAGTAAGATTTCTATCCCACATACATTTTTATTTTTAGTTTTTTAGAAACTTTTGTAAAGTTTTTCAGAATGGATTCAGGATTTTACAGTTCCAACAATAGAATGTAAGAACTCCAATTTATCTACATCCTTGTCAACAAAAGTCTTGATTTTTTTTCAGTAATATCCCTCCTAGCAGATGTGAAGTATCACATCTTTTTTAAATTTTGAAATGCATTTCCATAATGATTAGTGACTTTTAATATGGCTAGAAAAGAAATTTGGTATTATTGACTGTTGATCTTGATTGTTAACTTGATTGGAGATCACTGAGCTACACTTCTAAGTCTGTGCGGTTGTTGAAGTGTAGTCATGGGTACTCTATCTGAACTCTGGCCCCTTTATTCCTGGGTGCTTGTTCTTATTCTCTGTTTCATGTAGGCCTTGAAATGAGAAGCTTCCCCTTACCATATCCTAGCCTGACTAACTTAACTCCATCTTGAAAAAGGCCTGACCCTGAGCTAAAGTCCCCCTCCCAGGAGATTCCAGAAGACATGAGTAACCCTCACTCTAGGCTCACGCCATTGACAAGGACCAATCAGCAGAGCAGCAAGGCTTCCATTACCTGATAAGGCTGAACCTAAAGATTTTAGTTAAAACTGCAGGCAGTTAAGCTTCTGTGTCCTAATAAGGTTACTTCCTCTTAAAACAGTGAGTGTCTAAGCTAGCCAATGCCAGTAGGCCTCATAGTCTTTTCAAAAATTCAGCCTATCTGACCACCCCACGCTGTACAACCCCTGCCTCTCCCTTACATCCACTATAAAAACCTGACCCTCCCAGGGCATGAGGCTCTCAGCATCTCGGTGCTGGGAATGCCTGCTCGAGCTTGAATAAATCATCAGGTGCTTACATAGGAGACAGCTCCTGGTGTTCTTTGGGGACCTCA
>PVIR01023526.1:0-26951 GCA_004026965.1 Petromus typicus | reverse complement strand
TAAATTTCATCAAAATTGAAAAACTTTCATATCTCCAGGTATCACTCAACAAATAAAAGCAACAGACTAGCAAAGATGAAGCCATCCTGATCCTTATAATACAAAAGTAAGAGAGAAGGCACCCCAATTTTAAACCATGAGCAACATATTTATACAAAAATTTTAGCAGTAAAGATAAACAAAGGGCAAAAAGCTGCACGTTAAATACTCAATATCATTTCTCTTTAAGGAAATACAAATTCAAACTATAAGTGTGGTAGAATGTCTAACCTTAAAACCACTGACAACATCAAGAACTGCAGATTTGGGCCACATCCGCCTCCATTAATTACTGGAAGAAACATAAAAATGAAACATCCAACTTTGAGAAAGAGTTTGACCCAAACTTCAGTCGTTCTACCTTTAGATATTTACCAAAGAGAAATAAATACATGTTTACACAAACATATAAACACAGTGTTCATAAATCATAGACCGTAGCTCCAAGCTGAAAATAATCCAAACATCCATCACTCAAAAAGTAGTGTACCTATACAATACACTGTTTCTGGACCAGAGTCAACTTGTATAAGAAGAAATCATTGGTTTCTGAGCTCTGAGGGCCTGAGCTCCTGAGGGGAAAGATTCCACAACACCATAGCAAATGTCTATGGCAATGATTTATCAGTCTTTTCCTCAAGAAATAAACACTTATTTCCTCAAGAAATGAAGAGTAACTCTTGGGAAGCAGGGAAATACAGTACTGACTTGTTTCAAGGATTCTGAGTACTGTTTGTACTGACAGAAATCTGGGGGTCCTCTAATACATTACGGCCCCACTTTTCGGGTGCCTCAGACGGGAACAACTAATAAGTGAGATCCTGACCTGCCTCTGATGCAGTGTTTCCGCCTCACGGCCACTTCTCCAGTTCCTAAATGCACACTGTAATTGGAATGAGCATAGTTAGCAGTTGTAAGAGCTACACATTGGTTTCTTGGCCTGTAATGTAAAAGTCATTGAGCAAGGAAATGGTTGAAATTTTCTTCCCTTTCTTCCCCATATTTCTATACAAAATAATAATAAAAAAAATCAGTGCATTCCCTACAGTCATTGTGGGCTATAGTGGAGACTATAGTGTCTCTGTCCAGGTAGGGACACTTATTCCAGCAGCTCCGGAACTTCCTTGAGCTGTGGGAGCTGCCTTGTTTGATGTCCAGCCTTTTCCCAAGGGGCGTCTGTGTCCATTGACTGGTCAGTTTTTGGCTGTAGAATCTGATCCCCATATCAGTGATCCAAGACCTCTGCATGGGGTGGACAGAGACCCTGGCTGCAGCGCCATCGTCCCTCAAAGGTCTCCCTTAGCTATCTCACAGGTATTGTGTCAGAGGAAGTAAACATTAATCCTCTTATTGCAAATATTCAACTAAGTATTTCACAGGAAATCTAGTCTGAGGTATCAGCTATGTAAATGCAGCCAAAGGAATTCACTAGATTTATTTTGATGTGTACCTTAGGTGATAGGATTTGGGATAATTTTAATTTTCTATTTTTCTGCTCTTCTAACTTTTCTAAAATGGTTACTTATATTGCCAGAATCATAATAAAACAGAACTACTATAAAGTAAAAAGGAAATTAAGAAAGAGTACTGTGTTGGAAGGCAGAAAATTTAGGTTTAAATACTGGCTGATTGGCAAGTCATTCGGAAGTTGTTCTGTAACTCAGATTCATCTCTAAGATGTAGATCACCATTATTATACACGTTAGATTTGGTTTGAGGAGAAACATAATGAATATAAAACACTTAGAAAAATGATAATGTACTCCTGAGATGTTATTTGTTTCTGATTTTATTGTGCCTTGGAACTGTTTCTTACTGTTTTTATTTTTATGTTGTATCAAATGAGAGTGGTTCTATCTTAAATGTCCAAGAGGATCACTATGTACATTTTATTACCTTTTAAGTAAAGACTAGAGCGAGGCCAATTCCCATAGGCAGTACCCAGGGCAAAACTTGGACAACCTTTACCAGGTAGGAAAAAATCAGTATTTTGTCTGAGTTGTGCAGTAATTCTGTAGATAACATCTATGATTACATCAGAGAATCAAAGACGGAACATTCGATGTCTCTGAAAAGTATTATTCTGTAGGCATCTCTTTACATGTTGAGACATATTGAGTGAAGGTTCCATGAAGGCTTGCAGAAAAGATTTCTTTTTCTCTAAGATTTGGTATGTGTGGGACATACTGGGTCTGCACTGCAGAAGCTTTTTACCATTTCTCTGGATAGCAGCGCCTGCTCATACAGATAATAAAATCGTGTCTCTGCAGCTGGAAAGCATCTGATCATTGCTGTTGGAGGAATCATCCTCCACTGAAATTTGTGATAATTATCTGCAGAGTCAACCCTCTTCTCGAGCTAAATTAGTCCGATTTGGATCAAAACTAATTTGAAATAAAGCATGCATTTCTCTATTTAGTACTTGCATAAACAGTTTTTATTTCTACATCAGTAATAAAAGGAGACAGAACATATTTAATAAAAGACTTAATTGATACTAAAGCTGACAAGGTCCTTTTCGTCTCACCAGTCATTCATCCTATGCAGGGGGATTTATATGAACAGAATTGTAACAACGTTAGAAGAAATTTGACCCTTGCACTTACACATGTGTTAGTATATGTGGGAGAAAGAACAAATGGGGCTGGGAGAGCTGGATATGCATATGCAGAAGACAAACTAGATCCTAGTCTCTCATTCTGTTAAAAAAAAGTCAACCCTGAATGTATCAAAGAACTTAATGTAACACCTGAAATTTTGAAACTATTGACAACAAAACAAGAAAACAAAACACTGCAAGATAGTGGTAGAGGCAATGATTTTTCTGGTTACCACTCCAAAATCATGTGAAAAATAGAAATTGGCAAACAGCCAATTATATCAAATTAAAAACCTAAAAGCAAAGGAAAGAAGAAATAGTTTATTATATGGGAGAAAATATTGGCCAACTACTCATCTAGTAGTTTAGTTTCTAGAAGGAATCAAGAACTCAAAACAAGCAACAGAATAAAAAATGGACAGTTGGCCTGAATGGAAACTTCTTGAAGTGCAAATGACCAATAAATACGTGAAAAAATATTTATTATCATTGGCCATGTTAGTCATCTTTCTATTGGGACAAAATATTGGAGATAAACTTCAAAGAGAAAAAGGTTTATTTGGCTCGCGTTTCAGGGGTCGCAGTGTCTGGTCAGAGGCCCCACTGATTTGAGCCACAGGTAAGGCCAGCACCACGTGGAGCACGCTTGGGAGGGCAAAGTAGCACTGCAAACCCCAGGTAGCTGGGGAAGAGGGGGTGGGGAAGCTGAGGGAATAGAGGGGAGGGGCCGGGATTCCCTACAGTCTTCGAGGGCGTGGCCTGATGGTCCACTTCCTGCAATTAGTCCCCACTTTCTGTACTTCCCTCCACCTTGCAACAGTGCCATCAGCTGCGGACCAAGCTCTCAACACATGAGCTCTGGGGAAGCTGTGAGGTCTAAACCGTAATGTCAGGCGCCAAGGAAATCAAAACAAAAGTATAAGAACATACCATGTGTCACCCAGTTACAGCAGCCATTATTGAAAAGCTAACACAGGACAACTGCTGTCAAGGATGAGGAGAAAACGGAGCTCTCACACACTTTGCAGAGAGATGTGTCCCTACAGCTGTTATGTGGAACACTAGGAGGCTCTGCAAAAGCTAAGGCTGGGCCTGCCACGCGGCGTAGCCATCCCACTGGCAGTTTTGCCGCAAGGAGGAGAAGTCAGCGCACCGAAGTGACATTCCTCAGCCGGTTTACTGCGGCACCTTTCACAACAGCCGACACGTAGAATGATTTAGGAGTCCATCAAAAGACACACGGATCAAGTGTAGCATGTATACCCAGTGCTCTGCTCAAATGAGTAAAATGCCATTTGCAGCAAAGTGGGCGGAAATGGAGGACACCAGCGAAACGAAGCAGGCACTGAAAGACGAGTGTCACATATTGTCACATGCGGACGCTAAAAACAGAGTAGAATAGTGATTCCTAGGGACCGGGAAGGGTGCTGGGGCTTGGGAAAGGAGAGGAAAAGGCTGTGTGGATTTACCTATGCACCCAGCGTGCTTGAATAGAAATACTGTTCAGGCCACTGTTAATATGTACAGTTAGTGTATTTAAGAAAAAATAAACAATATATGAAATATGGCATAAATATAAATGCATAAAGTAGAAGAATCCTTGAATCATGAAAACTGGTGGTTTGTCCAGCTTCTGGGACCCTGAGCAGCTCCCTCAGCTCTTGGATTCCTCATTAGGAAATGGGGAAACCAGCTCGGTCTGCAGGATGTGCCAAACTAGTCGGCACGTCTGTGAAGCAACAAGAAAACACCTTGAGACCTACGTGGTGGTGTCTGAAATCTTTCTCGTAAAATGACTCGATTACTTCCTTTTACTCAAAGCTTGGCGTTTCCTACTTCCCGAAAGCATCAGTAGCTACACTTAGCTGGCTTGTCAAGGAAATGGTTTTCATATACACTTAAAAATGTTTCTTCTCAGGCACTATAGTCTCCTGTAGTGATCCCACTGTTCGCCACTTGAGCAAGTTGTACTATCAGGGTCCCCACGGTACTGTTCGTGTCGTCGGCCTCATCATGTTCGCACCAGTGCAGCCTTTCATGAGCTTGGCTTCCATGTAGGCCGAAGGAGATGCATGGCACTGCCAGCCCGGGAAGCTCAGCGGGCACCAGTGAGGGAAGGAAGGGACCCACAACCAGATAGGCTGTCAGGCTCGGTACCTCAAATTCTGTACCACAGCCTGGTGGTAAGATCTCCTAGCTTCAGCCATGCTCTTGAGTAAATTAGAATTTACACAAGAAAGGTCTCAGGGAGATCAATTTTCCTTCCATGACCTGACAGCACCTACATGAACACGTCTTTCTAGCAAGACATTTTATATCTGACGAATGAGGATATCACCTCAGTCTTTAACCTCCACTAAATTCTTCTTAGTAAGACACCGATGGAACTTTTCTGTAAGAAGGACAATACTTGGGAGAGTCACTGTGACAGAATTCGGAATTTCTTGGTGGTTATTTATATTGTGATAGATTCTAATATACTGTACAGGTCCGTCTCCATTTCTGTGTCACACTTGGGCTCTGATATGATAACATTTGCTATATGAAGAGTGCGCTACTCCTATGTAACAGAAGACGAGGACTTCTAGCCATGAAGGTAGGTGATTTACCTCTATACTTTCTTCTTCCCACTGAATGTTCCTCACAGGAACTTCCTTGGATATAGGGTAAACATGAATTCAGGACCCTTTAGAAATAGGCACTGCATTGTGATTTATTTACTTAACATTCTCCATCACCCTAATACTTGTATTTTTAAAAACTATTGTTGATAATATTGTAATGATTATCTTTGCTTGGATAGCTGTTCTTTCTCAAAGTTATTTATGGCTTTCAAAAATTATTTTGCAGAGAGAAAAGCCAGAGATACAACAGTATAGTTTCACGGTTGTGTATAACAAGATTAATTTCATCACATCCTTCAACTTTTTTAGATTTATCATTTAATTTGCTCTCTAATCATTAAATACATGGAATCTTTGAACTCTTATCTATTTAGTTTACTTGGAATTTGTGTGATTTCTCAACTGTTAGGCATCTACTTTTTAAAAATCTTACTTCCAAGTTAGGCCTCAAAACTATTAGGCAAATAGATATTCAATTATTATTAAATTATCTGAATGATCCACAGGTCTGGTGCTTAATGCTTGTGACCAGATGGACATTTTGCTAAGGGCGGTGCCTGGAACACTTTTCTGTGGCTGCTCCGTGTGGCCTGGGCTTCCTGATAACACGGAGACTGGGCTCCGAGAATAAACACACAGAGGGAGACAGATCTAGATGGAGGCTCATCACCTTTAAGACCCAATCTTGGAAGTTACACGAGTCACTTCCACAGTACCTATTGGTGGAGGCAGACACATGGAAATACTCAGCTTCAAGGGAAGACAAAGGCTACTGTTTGTAGCGGGGAAATAAGAACATGTAGAGATACAGTTATAGACCATCTTTGCAAAATATTGGGCATGTATGTATTATTATACCTGTTGTACTTGTGAATATCTGTGTTATTTGCTAAAGGAAGGTTTTGTAGAGATTTATGGGGTAATCAAATGTTAGAGGAATAGAGGATAGAAATGAGGAAATTCTAAAAAGCAATTTAGAGATACATGTGTAATAAAAGAAACAGGAAATTTGCATCTAAGAAATTGTTCATTTGAAAAATGAGCAAAAGTTAATTACTGCTGTATATGAATCACAAATTATAAAATGTAGAATGCTTCTAAAACATTACTTCTGGGATTATGGGAAAATAGTTGTGTCAAAAACAAATGGGTATGTTGAAAGAAATATGTCTGACTTCATTGGATGCACAGAGGGATTAATTTTTAAACACATGAAATTTGATAGTGTTTCAATTTTTGAGTATTCATTCTTTTTTTAAAATTGAAGTCTTTATTGGTACATTACAGATACGCATCATGATTGCACTCCATAATGGGGAATTGTACCAGTATAAGACACAACTTAATTCTCATTTTTTCCTATAGCCCTACCCACCCTACCACCCCCCCATATACATAAAATTTGCTTCCTTTCTTTTTTGTAATAATCTCATTATTTTTCCCCCTTCACCCTATTTTGAGTATGCATTCTTTTTTTTTTTTTTAAGGTTTTTTGAGACAGGGTCTCACTTGTGGTTCAGGCTGGCCCTGAGCTCAGCCTCGAACTCACTTCACAGCAATCCTCCTGCCTCTGCCTCCCGAGTGCTGGGATTACAGGCTTGAGCCACCATGCCCGGCACTGTGGTATGTGGTACTGGTTGCTGCTGGGGTGAGTCTCCATGCCCAGTATTGTTATGTGGTTACTGGGAATCAAACCCGAGTCCTTGCGCTTGCAAGACAGGTGCCGCAACCACTGAGCTAAATCCCCGGCCCTGAGTATTCATTCTTGATATGTCATTAAAATACAAGACTAGATCTTGAGTGAGAGAATGGAAGTAGGTATTCTGAGGTGTTTAAAGATACGTTAACCCATAAAGTCAAATACTTTATCCGTGGGGACAATATGGAAACAGAGGAGCATCTGCACCGAAGATGCTGGGTTTTCTGTAGTTGCAGGTGTAGAAAATAAAATTTGGAAAGCTGTCTCATCTGAGCACATCCTTCATGGACCTTTTCATTGTCTCTGAGCTATTTTTGCAACTCTGAGCTGTAAGTAATTTATAGACATGTAAATGTTATTTTATGAATTCTATGACTCTTTTGTAAGGAAAGACTAGATTTGTCTCCATAATGCAATTCATCTCCAAACTTCTTCATATAAACTTGTGCTGTTTTAACTTCCCTTTCATCTGCCTCATGCTGTCATGTCATCTGCATAAAAGAAAGTCTTTAACACACATTTATGGTTACATCTGTGTGTTGTCTGATACTTGTTAAAACGGTAAGAAGACCTGTGGGACTCCGACGATGAATGTCAAGGCTCTCACACCAGGGAGGAGGGCTCACACTCAACTCCAAATGCAACGTGGAAAAGATGATTTACAGTCAAAGAGGCTGCCTGTGGGATGCAGGCAGAGAGCTTGAGGGATGGGAAATTATTAAGAGGAGATATTGGGGTTAAGGGGAGCTCTTGCACAGCTGATCACGTAATAAGATTCCTGCTCGGGTTAGCCCAGAGTGACCTGAGATCACCTCGGGAATGCAGGGCAGGTGAGACTTGGACTAGACCCTGAATGGTACCGGGAGGGGAGGCTGCTTGGCAGGACTTCTGCCGCACCCAGCAATGAAGACAAAGCCGAAGAACAGGGCCTGCTCTGGAAGAGGACTAGGCAAAGCCTGACTAAAGCTGGGTCTCGGAGTCCTTGTCAGTATAAATTATGATTTTACCTTTGTACTAAAATTATCTTAGTAGATGATAGGAGAAGATTTTGAGTGGGAGGAGAGCCTACAGCTCTGGTGTAATGGTGAGCAGATTTGGCACAAAGTAAAATAAAGACAAAATCTACAAAACAGTCCAAGTATGTTCTGCCTCCTGACAATGTAGAATAAGAACCTAAACTTCTGTTTTGCATTAGCAGAGTTGGAAGGTAACTGGGCTGAGCACCCTCAAAATGAAAATGCAAACTCCAAAATACTCTTAAATCCAAAGCATTCTGGGAGTCAACATGACAATCAAAAATTCCAGATATCAGCACATTTCAGAGTTTGGATATTCAGATTAAGGATGCACAACAGGTGAAATCTATTTATTCCAAAAACTATAAATCTTCAAAATTTGCAGCATTTTGAATGAGGGCCGTTCAGGCTCTACTCCCTGCCTCCCACGGCCCTGTACAGTAGATGTGCTTGTAGGAGAGGGTCATCTAACCAGTGTGTGTGTGACACTAACATCAAGTCATGACTGTGGCACCTCTGTAATACAGTACCGTGGCATTTGGGAAAACAGCACAGGCAGGATGGCTTACAGGCCTTTTCTTTTCCTTGAAGTATGCATAAAACCTGGCTTGATCAGATGACTTTAACTAGGTCCTGCTTCTGCTGGGGGAGAGGAATGATCCCATTTCTACGCGCACCAAGACACCAGAAGAATCTAAACAGATGCCTTGCAAATCACCAGCTTATTACCATTAGATCGCACCCACGGACACCTTTAGTGAGCACACCCTTTTGTCCATCCCATCTCTGGTATGACTGCTTTAAAATGCTGTTTTTCTCCCTTCCTTTGATCTTCATTTCTGAAGGGATTCATGACATTAAAACATTTGTTAAATATTTATCAAAAATGAGTAACAACTTGTAGTTACAAATTGACAACAGGTATATTAAAAATGCTTAATGGTGCTAATCAGAACTTAAAACCACACTAGTTAGAATAACTAGACTTGAAAAGACAAAAGATGACAAATACTGGTAAGATATGGAGAAAGGGAACTGTTGGAAGGAATATTATTAGTATTAACCACCACAAAGAATAGTATAGATGTTCTGAATCTAAAAAAGACCTCCCTTCTGCTCCATCCCTACTACTTCTGAGTAGATATCCAAAGTAATAATTAAACATTGTCATGGCTTGTGTCTAGGTGTCCCCCAAGCCTCATGTGCTCATAGGTGGGACTTTTCTGAGGTGGCTGGATCTATAGTGTGTGACATTGGAACTGATTCGTGGTGCACTGCTGGGATCAAGGGCACTAGGAGGAAAGGGGCCTCCTGCCCTAAGCAGTCTGGATGACATGAGGGATAGAAACATCTATGGTCACCCCTTGTTAATTTGTTACCTTTTGTCTGCCATAAACTTTTTTTCTTGTGATGTCCATCTGAATGTGCCACTCTGCCTTAGAGACAAGCAATTATAAACTAAAATAGCTACAGACTCTGAGCTCATTAAATCTTTCCCCTTTAATGATGGGTGTCAGTATTTGTCTCAGCAATGAGTGAAAAGTTATTAAGACAAACATACCAAAGGGAAACTTGTTGCATTCTTGTATTTTTTTAAATCACCATTCACATAGCTAAGATGTGGGATCAACCAAGCTGTTCATTGATAGATAAACGAGTAAACTCTGGAGTATATCCCCAAGCAATACTATTTTGCCATGAAGAAGATGAAGTCCTGTCATTTGTGGCAAGATGGACAGACCTAGAGATCATCATCTTAAGCAAAACAACCCAGGCCTGGAAAAACAAATACCACATCATTTCGGTCATCCTTATAAGGTTAAAAATCCGAGTGTACAGAGAAATAGAGATCAGAAAAGTGATGAGCACAGGTTAGTGAGGGCTGGGAGAGGGAAGTGGGCAGAGACTGATTAGTGATTATGAAGTCAGAGCCAGATGAGAGGAAGCTCTGGCATTCTATGATACAGGGGGTAATTCTCATAAACAGTGTTATATAATTCAAAGTTTTTAAAAGAGAATTTTGAGTACTCTTATCCTAAAGAAATGTTTGAGATGATGGCAAATATCCCACACTGATCAATGCACAATATATAACAGACCAAGATATCACACTAAGCCATAAAGATGTTAGTATCTCTTCATATGAAAAAAATAACTATGAAATGACAAAAGACAAAAAATAGTGCATTTTTAAGTCATAATTAACTGACATTCTGAACTTTGTTCTAAAATCTTTAGATTATAAGATAACATGGTAAAATTGTATAAAATTGATTTTCAACTTTGTTGGAACATGTTTCATGAAAAGCCCTTGATTTCTTTAAAGTTGGCTTCAATACATCAGAGTGAATATGGGCTGCTAAAATATTTATTCAATATTTAGGGTCTGGATTATACAGAGTTTCACCAGTTCATGGATAATTATACTGTGATGAACTCACTCGTATGAGAGATGGATTTTAAAGCCTTAATGAAATAAGCTTTGGGTATTTCTAATAGATAACCTCTTCCCCCACCTTCTGAGAAATGAAATCCAATATGTGATTATAGCAAAGTCCTTTGGGTCCTTTTATTCTCTTTGTGATGGTTGAGACCATTTTAATGGCTATTTATCCTTATTGAAGTAAAAATTTTCCTTCTAAGGTTGAAGGAAAATTTTTCTTCTAAGGTGGAAAGAAAATTTTGCAAATTTGTGTAGGATTTATTTTAGTTTTTTCTAAAGCTTTATACTCTTATTTTTGTTGTTTTTTTGGGTATTCAATTTAAATGGATTATCACTTCAGATTCAATGTAAGGTTAATCTAAAAACAGTAGAAGAATGTAGTTTATTTTATTTATGTTTTAATTAGTATAAAATTATCTTAATTGTTTCACCAATACTTATAGTTAATGTATCCATTCATTTAAACTTACCTTAAGAGCAGATATTTCTTCGTAGTCTGTTCCTGAAATGGAGGATAAATGTCTGAGTCAGAAATTAGTTCTGAAAATTCTCCTAAAATTTTATTTTTAACACCCATTAGTGTGTTAACTTATTTAAACTAGGGAAAGATATTAAAGAAATATAGAGTCATTTGTAATTATTCCCTTGCTTTAGGAAATAATTAACTTTAGAAACTATACTATTACAATGTACAACTAAAATAGCTAATACTTAGGAAAAATTATGGGCTAGATAAAATGTACTACTCCTAAGTGCAGCGGGCCCACATAGTGGCTTAATGTATTTATAATTAGATCATAGGACCAGAAAAGGGGCTAAAATATAATGCATTTGAAGCTTTTTGGAATCATTGCAAAAATATCTCATTTGCATCAACAGACCTAAAGTTAAAAATCAGAGGTCCGTGTTTTTCCTCATTCCAACTGCCTATCTTGATTATACCATATTTTGCGGCTTTCCTCATCTCCTGTTCCACCTTGCTACAGCGCCACCTTCATAAAGAATGCTACTTATTGGCTGTGCTGGCCACATGCTGGGTGGATAGACAGGATTCACTTCTAGCTGTTTCCTGCTCCTGGAGGTGGACTGTCACGTACTTAATGGACCTTGGGATTGGCATCTGTGACAAGCTCTCTTGACGTGAGAAAGACCTGAACAAAAGGATAGCACCAGAATAAGTTGCCCTAAAGGAGACCACTTTGGCATAGGGATGGTTTTGAGCTTAAAACAGTTAGCTCTCTCTCTCTACCTTCTCTTTTTCTAAATTTCGAGGGGGATAATTTAGATTATTTAATCTTTTTAGCTCTAGTAAGGCAGGGGATTTGAGATAATAAGTGACTCAGGTGAGACCAGCAGAAAAATGTCTAGCTGATCCCAGTCAGCCTGTAGAGTCATGAGATATAATACTTTGTTGTTTTAAGCCCAGACATTACTGATATACTGATATGCCAGATCAGATATGTCTGGACTTAATAGACTCAAAAGAGAAAAAGCAGGCAATAGGGAAGAACACAGCAAGGCACATTGTATTGACGCCTTGCATGTATTTAGCGAGGAAACCATTCACACAGGAGGATTTTAACAATTTAGTCTTAAAAATAAATCGTCCTTTTAGGACAGCTACATAGGTAGAAGAGAGACTTAAGGACAATACTGGTAGTAAGAATGCATTGAGAGACAGGTATATAGACAGGTATATCACTGGTAATATGTCCTACTGATTCACAGACATGTGCTTACTAGACAAGTTTCCTAATTCTCCCAGGTCATGACTAGACAGGGTTCTAGACTTGTATAGCAGGAAGAGGCCAAGTTATCCAGTGACTGTAAAACACTGAATTTTTCTTAAAGTGTTTTGTTAGGTAAGATGGAATTATATAAATTTGCTAAGGAAATAATGCAGGTAGGTAGTTACCTGGTACCTTATATTCACATATTAATTCATCAAATGTTCCTGGTGACAGGACCCAGGATGAGCCCCTGAAGTAACTTACAGTTGGGCTCCAAGGGTCAGAAACAGGTCAGGGAAGTCAGGGTGCAATGAAGGGATAGAAAAGTGACAGAGTGGGATGGAGCAAGAAGACTGGTGTGTGTAGGAATCAGTGAGGGACGAGAGAGAGAGAGAGAGAGAGAGAGAGAGAGAGAGAGATGTGATGTGGGAGGACCAGAACATGAGAAAGTCTCGGATTATGGAGAAGCCTTGGTTACTCCAGAGCAAGAAGCTCCTGGCTGGACGCAGAAGGCCATGTGGGAAAAGAGGAAGCTATTAGATAAGAGGAATGGAGCCTGGTTATGCTAAGTCTGCTATTCCAATTTGTTCTCCCTGAAGACCAAGCTATTTCTCAAGGTGAAATGTGAAGCCACCTAAGGGCAGTCATAAGCCACACGACCTATCTGGGTGCTAGCTGTCTAATATAGTCTGGATCTCAACTATTTTAAAGGCTCCATCCCAGCCTCGGAAAGGGGTACAATCTTTAAGAAATGTAATCTTGCAAGAGGTCATTGAGAGCAAGTTATTAAAGGGGATGCGAGGACCTTGACTTCTTTGTCTCCTTAACATCATGAGGTGAGCAGCCTCCTCAGCTGTACACTACCCCCATGATGTTCTATTTCACAAAGGATCACAAACAACAGAGCCAACTAAGCATGGACCAAGACATCTGAAACATGAGCCAAGATGAACCTTTCTTCTTCTGAGTTGTTGACCTCGGTGATTCTGTCACTGGATAGCAGCTAACGTACTACATCAGGGAGGAGAGCTTTCCTTAGGTGGTGCCTCCACCTGTAGCCAGTAAAGGAGCCCTGAAGCTCACCGAGGCATCACTTTCAAGGCTGCTGGGTTTTCTCCACTGCTCTTTTAAGCTGTCACTGATGTGGCAGAATATGGCTACCACTACGGCTCAATGAAGCTTCAGTTCTTGGGGTGGGTTCCAGGGTGGGCCGCAATACATCTCCCTGTTGCCTATCTTAGCAACATGCCCTTGAGTGGGTGAGTTGGTCTAGTGCTGAAATCCATATCTGAGATTCAGCTACAGATGACAGTGCTTATGATCTGACTGGTAGGCAGACTGCTCTCTTAACTCGCTGCTCAATGTTGGCTTCTAAGTTTAGCTAGGAGTAGCCTTTAAAGACTTTTATCACAACACATTCAAAGAAAATGTGTGTCTTTGGCGCAAATCGTTTTATCTTGCTTCCTCGTCAATGGTAATGTGTTCACTGATGTTCCTGTCACTCCAAAGGGAGATGCCAGAGGGGAATTTTAAACAAGGCAGGGCATTCTAATGTTCTGAAGAGTGCTGCTTTCACAGAGTCTAACAATGAGGTGAACCAGCCAGCCCCTCCTGAGCGCAACAGATAACATGCACCATGATAGCATCTATCGTTTTGGATGCACTGTTGAAGTATTGAACACATTTGTGGTTTTTGGAGCTCAGAAATAAAAGCCCAAAGGTAGAAGAGATGGATGTAGAATCTGAAGCATATTACTATTGTTGGGTGCTATTCTAGTTAATCCTGGGGATTCTGTAACATCTGTTGCAAAGAAAGGCAGCACCTTCCAAGGCCCCAGAGGCTCCCATGTAAGGTGTGGGTGTGGAGGCTTGGATATCGGGGTAGTGGGTGCAGTCGTGTAGGTGCAGAGGCCTGCAAAGAAAGCAAGGGTGCACAGGCATTTGAGTGTCACTATTGCTAGACTCGGTCAGGGCTACAGTGGTCTTCCTAGAAGTCACGGATATGCCTCAGCTTACTTGTCTTTTGCTGAGACTGGAGTCTGGAAAAGTAGCATGCTTTCTGTGAGGAAATAAAGGCAAAATAGACTGAGGTGCTTACTGGCCAGTGTTGAGAAAAGTCCAAAAGCAACATTTATGAAATTACTTAAGAAATCTCCTACTCTTGGTATAGTTGTTGGTGTTACTATGGTCTGTGGTGAAGACTTAAATTTTGTCTGCTGAAATAAACCATCTTTCCGTGGCTTATGCATGATTCGATAATGATTTGAAGCAGTGTACTATTGTGGCATTATGAAGTATATTTAGTTTTTGTCTCTGGTTATGGTCAGGTCCCCTAAAGCCCTTGTAATTTCCTAAGTAATAAGTGCCACAATGGTGAAAGGAACATCTTTTATTATTAATAACAAGTTCCTTTCAGCCACACCAGAGTTTATGCTAATGAGTTAACTTTGGGAAAGCCCCTAAGGGTGGCTGCTAGTTGCCAGGGTAAGTGACTATGTGATTAGGATTTTCAGTTCTAACCTTCAGCCCTCCGGCAGGCAGAGGAGCCGACTTAAATCACTGGTGGCCATTGATTTCATTCATCATGTTTACATAATGAAGCCTCCCAAAAAGCCCAAAAGGAAACTTAAAATTCTGGCTTTAGAATTTTTTCAAGAATACATCTTATTATTTACTATCCTCTGTAGCCAAACTACATTTGAATCAACATCTCCTCCTCTAATTAACTTGATATAATCATACATTCTACAATGTAAATATCTTCCAAAACATCATGCATCATCCGGTATATGAAAAATACATATAATTTTATCAGTCTGGAAAAAGGATAGCATTCAGTGAGCTTGTGCTTGGGTAAATGCAGTGGTGCTAGAGGAGGGAGACCCTCAGAAAGAACATGAAAAACCCCTGCACCTCCATCAAGCCCTATGCACGTTCTTCTGATGTTGGGGCGCTATGTTTTAAAAATCTTTTGGGATGTACTGAGATCTACACAAGCTTCTGCTAAAACTTTCTTCATGACAACTTGTCTTGGGGTCCTTTTCCTTCTGCTTCTCTAGTTCTGTGTTTCCATTCTAGCTCCATTAGAACTATATGAGATCACTGTTGTACACTCAGTCTGCTGTTGACTAAAGTGTTATGTGAAACATGACTTTGTACTCCTTGAAAGATTACTAAAACTTACTGAACATTTTTGCAGGGTTGATATAGTTTTTAAAGAATAATATGCTATAAATTAACATGGCCCATACCATAACAAAACCAAAAAAATTTAATAGAATAGAGATTTTTGACTGCTTTAAGAAGTTACTAGACATCAGCCCACATTCACCTGTAAGAAGAATGGTCTAAAAATTACAAGTGCACTCTTAGGAAGACCAAACACAAGACACAAAGGAGCCACGTGCAATGCTGATGATCTCATCTGCTGTTAATCAAGTAAGTCTTCCCTCTGTGGAAGGTCACTCTTAATATTATGAGCACAAGTGATAGAAGAGTCAGTTGCTCAGGGACTAGAAGAAAATTTAGAAGAGTATTAGAAAGATTTAACAAAGAGGATCAAATATTATTTGAAGAACATAGGTAATTAAGGTCACAAAATCAAAAGGCATTTTATTAACAGATAGTGGAAAATTAAAGCAACAAACATATACTGTAACTTTATTAGATAAAAATATTTAGATGAGACAGTAATTAGGACATAATACAGAGGTAATAAAGTCAAAGCAAAGCTAATTGCACTAATTTCTTCTACTTCAAAGGAAGTCATAGGTGGGAGCTTTGAGATCAACACTAAAATAAAATAGCCATAGAGTAATTAAGATAGTAACCAGGGCCATGTTGTGCTCGCTCGCTGAAAGAAGACCTGAGGGACTGTAGAGAAAGGCTACAGACAGCTGTGCAAAAATCAAATCTAATTACAGGGCAGGAACTCGCCAGCTATGTCATCCAAGGCTACTATCACTTAATGATTTTGATATTGTATTACTTAGCACTTTATTATAATAATATGTACTATTACATGTAATATATAATTACATTTAATGCATTATAACAATATATTGTTATATACAATGAATACTTAATAACTACATGATTATATATGATATTCTAGTATATGGTGTATTCTATGATATCTCTTAATTTGCATTTATGTGTTTATATAATACATAAAATATTCAACATGTAAAATATATTTTATATATTTCCATGTGATAAATTATGTGTTATATGTCATGTTCAATATTCAATGCACACTATGTACAATATGGTATATAGTATTTATGATATCATTTGTTATAAAACATTAAGCAATATCAAAAGCAATACCAGATGACATAACTAACAAGTTGCTGCACCATAATTAAACTTGCTTCTCCCAGTCTTTTTAATAATCTCTATAATTTCATGATGCAATATATAATAGTAATATGTCACTTAATATTTTTAATATTACTTAATACTTGAGCTCCTTTTCATCATTTTGCAGAGATAGCAATATCAGTAAGCTGTCTGAGTACGTTTTATGAGTGCTATATGGGATAATATTTAAAATTAGGCACATAACTAATGGCAACCCATACACATGAATATGAAAAATACAATTCTGAAAAGATGGTATGTGAGGCAAACATAATTCTTATGTATTAAGATAAACATGATATTTTTGATGTTTCTGACAAATTTATACTCACCAGCCACTAATCTAAACAAGATAAACACGTCACTACTCTAATTTTCATTATACTTTTGGAAAAAGTCTCTCAATGCCTCCCTTGCCCTGGAAAATTACTGATTTGCTTTCTGACACTTTTTAAAAGAGGTGTATGAAGGAGAAGTTCAAGTCTGGTTGGATCAAATGTGCCACACGCATGTCTCTTAGCAAGCTAAAAGATATCCAAAAGAGTTCGAGCTCACTCACTCCCATGTGTAGAAACTGGCCTATAGCCTCTTGGGGGCCTCCTGGTCCTCCTGTAGTCATGACTCCTTCACCTGTTCAAGAGCTAACCATAAAAGGTAAAAAATATGTACCCTCCGAATCAGCTACAGCCCTGCTGCCCTATTCGGTCATAGCCACACCCGCTTGTGCGCTCTACAAAGCCTGTGTAATCCTCAATAAAGACAAAGTGTTCCCTGAAACCTCCCCAGAGTCTGTGCGGTGACTGTGCATTCACTCTCCCAGTCTGGGCCTCTGAACCTGATCCTCAGCCGATGCTGTGGCTGACTATAGGCGCACAAAGATGGAGTGAAATTACTATATTACTCTTGTATCTGGCTTCTTTTAAGGAATGTTTTTGTAATTCATCTGTGTTGTGAATCAACTGTCTGGTGCCTTTTTTGGCAATATACTTTTTCCTTTTATGGAGATGCCACTTTTCCAAGTAAATGTTGATAAACATCTTAGTTTCACAAGCACATCTGTCTTTTAGGAAAAGAGCAATTAGTGGAATTGCTGGATATTGTAATAAATACGTTTCACATTGAAGAAATAATAAAATTTTTCCCCAGTGTTACTAGTTTGCACTCCATCTGTGGGAGTCCACTTTATTTCTTATCTAACCAGTCTTCTGGTAGTAGGGATTGAACTCAGGACCTTGCACTTGCGAAGCAGGTGCAACACCACTGGGTTAAATCCCTGGCCCCAGATCCCCAAACTTTGCATTTACAGATTTAATCAACTATTGATCAAAAATATTCCAAAAGATGTATCTATATTGAAGATATATCAGAATTTTCTTTTGATGCCCTAAATATCACAATATAACAACTATTCACGTATCATTTATGTATGTTAGGCATCAATCATCCTTAAACAACTGAGGGGTGATGGAGTATAAAAGATTATCCTTAGGCTGCATGCAAATGCATTATCTTATATAAAGTATTTGAAAAGTATAGATTTTAGCATTTCTGGGGGCTCTGGACACTGAATGACGCTGTGCTGACCTCTTACCAGTCCATTCTCTTCTAAAATTTATTAATTTCTTACATGAGATTCATATGAAACCAGAGCAATCAAATTAGCCCTCGACAGTATCAAGATGAACTAGAACTAAGACTGAAGCAAAAGGGATGTGATGTTTAAACCCTTTCTCCCTTGGCTTCGTCCTCTCTCCCTTGAGGCTCTTCCCCAGGTCCAGTAAAGTCTATTAAAGCAATTGCAATGACAGTGCTTTCCACCTTTTTGTGCAGTCGTACATCCTAAGAGAATGTTTCTCATTAGGTAAGGTCAGTTCCTGTGCATGATAAAAATGACAGCACCTCAGGAAGCACCGTCCTGGCCAGGTGACCGCGGAGAGGGCACCAAGGCAGGCCCACAGGTTTTCTGCGCATGTGAATGGCAGCTCCGAGTGCTTTCTGCACCAGTTATGTTTCCGCAGATGCATCTCTGCCATATCAGGAGAGGCACACGCCATGTTCAGCCTGCCTGTTACAACCAGCCCTGTGTTTTAAAGAAAAATCTGTTCTTAATGACATAGTATCAGCTACTTCTCACCCAGGCTGTTCTTCAGGTCATGGTGGGACTCAGCTGGGACAAAGGGCAGAGTTAGAGCTACTTCCTGGAGAACTATGCTCATCATGCTGCATCCCTGATGCCACATCAGGCCGACTGTGGCACTGTCCTGTATGTGGACCGATGTCACTTCCCCACTGATGGCTGCAGAGCTGACAGCTCGTGGCATATTTTGGAATTTTAATTACAAATCCATTAATTGGCATAACAATATAAAGAATAATTCTAACTTGAGAGATACATCCTTTACTAAATTAAGCCTTTCTTGTTCTAAAATATTTTAGTGTTTTTTCCTATTATTTATCTTTTCTTTTGCTCTTAATTCTTTGGGGCCCTTATATGAGAATCTATGTGCTCTCTAAGCTAGTGTGCCTGATTTATTCTCTTAACATTCTGGTTTCAAAGTGCACCTATTTTCCTGCAAATAACTTAAGTTTCTCTTTATAGCAGGGCAGTACTCCACTGTATGTAAATGCCACATTTTCTGTATTCATTCATCATGATCAATGGATAGGCTGATTCCAATATTTTCCTATGAAGTGTGCTTCTATCAACATGGTAATGCATTGCACTATAATATTATGTTTTAAAATCTTTTAAAAAAGTAATACTGGATATTGCTTGTCACATGTTGGTTGTATTAGAAGAACACTCCATGCGAGATTGCAGTGTGGTCCAGCAGAGATGGTTGGCATTTGCTGCATCTTCTGCAAAGAAGACTCAAAGCAATAGGTAGGGAGCTGCACCTTGAGGTCTGTGACTAAGGGAAAGCCCTGGAACTCAGGGAGCGGGTCGTAGAAACACTTAACACCACAGGGACTTGGGATGAAGCATAGCAAGTCAACAAGGCACCTAGAAATCATGTTCCTGGCTCCCCAGCCAGGGGCTCCCCAATTAGGAAAGTGGATGAAAGTGCATGTTACAGCAGAGCCCATCACCATGGATGCCAGCAATCCTAGCTACATGAGAGCTCACAAACTTGGAGCCCAATTTTGGGAGCTGCCTAGAAACTGTACAGTAGCTTTGCTTCTTCAACCTTCAGGGCCTGAGGTGCTGTCTCTCACTGCCATCTTGAAACTCATGACGCTCTGGGGTCAGGAGTCTCTGCATTCCTCACCGGGGTCCCATAAACATTTATGATTGTCAGTATAGGATGCTGTATTCTCATGGTCCCAACAAACCAGCACAGCTGTGGGAAACACAACTATTATACTTGACCAGTGCCTTGAACTATGGGGGACAGGTCGTTAAGTTTGCAGAAGACAGGGGCCATACTTTCCCATGTGGCTAGTGTGTGCCTAGCCCTGCCTAGTCCTCAGAGATAGATGACTAGAGCCTGCTGCCCATCACGCCACACTCAAAACCATCAATTATAGCTGAAGAAGCCATAGGAGGGCAGCACCATGGTACGCAACTAGAACCAAAGCCAGTGCAGCCTATCAGACTAACCCAAAACACATCCTCACTGTTCTATGAAAGCCCCTTAGAAAATTAGTAGTCAACAAATAACATGCCTTCTAAGAACAAAATAACTGTGCATCAACAAAGCTCAAAGAAGGGGCTATTGACGAAGACTGATGAAAATGCAAAAGAATGATTGTGACAAAATTCAATAAGATGCAAAAGATTACAGAAAAAAATTTTTTTTTGAGACAGGGTCTCACTTTGTAGTTTAGGCTGATCCTGAACTCAGCAGTCCTCCTGCCTCTGCCTTCCAAGTGTTGGGATTACAGGCGTGAGCCACCACGCCCGGCACTGTGGTATGTGGTACTGATTGGTGCTGGGCGTGAGTCTCCACACCCAGCATTGTTATATGTGGTTACCTGGGATGAACCTGGGCCCTTGAGCTTGCAAGGCTGGTACCAGAACCACTGAGCTAAATCCCCAGCCCAGAGGATACAGAAAATTTAATAACAAAAATCCTCAACAAAATATTAGGAAATTGAAGCCAACAGTACATTGAAAAGATCACAGAGGGATGCAAGGATGGTTCAACATATGTAAATCAATAAAAATATTGAAAGAATGTTGTCTTTGGTAAAATTCATCATCTCTTCATAGCTATAAAACTTGAAAAAATTATGTTTAATATGCCTCAGCTAAAGTCATAATGAATGGGGAAACTATAAAGTCAGGAACAAGACAATGGTGTCCACTCTTACTATTTTTATTCAACATAGTATTGGAGGTCAGAGTGAATCAGAATGACTAGAAAAAGAAATGTAAGACATAGAAGTAGGAAGAGGATATGCCAAATTATCCTTGCTTGCCCATTCAGTTCTGGATAATGAGAAACCTGAGGACTTTACCAAAATACTGTTAGAACTGACAAATTTAGTGAAGGTGCAGAATACGAAACCAATATTCAAAAATCTGTTACATTTCTATACACCAATGAGAAAAAAGTCATGAAAATCCCATTTACAATAGATAACCCCCAAGAGAATACATGTAACCAAGTAAATAAGAGATCTCTTATGATAAACCTGACAGAACTCTGCTGAAAGGGAGACACACACGTACATAGGCACACAGACGGTGAAGACTCTTCATATTCATGTAACAGAACCAATCTTGTTAAAATGGCTATGCCAACCCAAGTAATCTACACATTGACAAAATCTCCATCAAAATATTGTGGACATCCTTTTCCAAAGTAGACAAAATAATGGTAAAATTCATACAAAAGCACAAATTATCCCCAAAAGCCAAAATATGCAGCAGAAATAAAAAGCTGGAGACAACACAACACTTGTTCTCAGGACACACTGCCAGCCTGTCATAACCAAAACAGCATGGTACTGGCATAAGAATTAACACACAGGAAAGGGAAACAGGACAGATTCCAGAAATAAACCCATGCATCTTTGGCCTAAAGACTTAAAAAAAATCCTCAAGTCTTTATTGGTAATTATATAGACACATCATCATCACATTCAACATTGAGAGTTTGTACCAGAATATGACATGACTTGATTCTCATTTTTCCCCTTTCCCAACCCACCCTGCAACCCTATAAATATGTAAGCTGTTTCCTTTTTTTATTACTATAACATTCTTTTTCCCCACATTATTTAGCTCTACACCCTTTCCTTTTAAATATTTTCTATTTCACAATATCAACTACATATAGTAAACTCATTTACATCTTCATTTTTCCATACCAGAGAAAAGATATGATAGTTACACATCTGGGACCTATTTATTTCACTTATGAGGATGTCCTCCAGGTACATCCATTTGAGTTTGAATGACTCAATTTTATCCTTTTTAATAGCAGAATAATATTTCATTCTATAAAAGAACCACATCTTCTTTATCCAGTCTCCAGTTGATGCACACTTTGTTTCCAAGATTTAGCAATCACAAACTGAGCTGCTATATACATGGATGCACACATCCCACTGTGATATGAATCTTTAATTCTTTTGTGTATGTACCTAGCAGAGCAATGGCCTGAAGACTTTTGACAAAGGTGCCAAAAGGAAACCTTAGAGAAAGGATAACTTCATCACTGAATAGTGCTAAGAAAACTGGATAACACGTGCAAAGACTAATACTTGATCATCATTTGCTTACCTTGTGCAAAAATCCATAAAATGAATCAAAGAGCTAGACATAAGATTCAAAGTTACTAGAGAGAAATATAGCGCAATATAGAAGTATAAGTTGTTGTTTGGCTAAGACCCCAGAACCACAGGCAACAACAACAAAAATAGATACACAAGAGATTATATCAAACTAAGACATCCTTCCATAGCAAAGGAAATAGTGAAGAGATGACCATCACAGTGCAGAAAAATATTTGGTGATTATTTGCCAAAGAATTAATATCTAGAATACACAAAGAACTAAACTTTAACAGCAACAAAAACCAAGTAATCCATTTAAAAAAATAGAAGACCTGAATGAACACTTTTCTAAAGAAATATAAATGGTCAATCAATGTATGGAAAATGCTCATTATTAATTATACAAGACACACAAGTCAAAACCATAAAGAGATATCATCTCAAGACAGAACGGCTATTATCCAAAACCAAAAATAACACATGCCGGCCTATCAGACTGCTGTGAGAAGGCTGTGGAGAAATTAGAAATCTCATACTCTTGGTTAGGAAGTAAGTTAGTACAGCCCTCAAAGAAAAGAGTATGGAGATTCCTCAAAAACTAACATAGATCTATCACATGATGCAGTGATACTGCTTTCTGATTTATAGCCAAAGGAAATAAAATGAGTACATATATCAAACAGGGATTTGTACTTTCATTGTTACACACTTTTCACAATAGCTGAGATATGGGACCAACTCAGGTGCCTTTCAACATATAGGTATGGATAGGTAAGGAAAATGTAGTATGCAAATGTGGGATACAGTATGTTTTAACCTTAATAAAAGAATGAAATTCTATTATCTGCAGCAGAATAGATGGGATGGGAGACGGTATGACGACGTCAAACACAGAATAACAAGTACAATAGATCCTTGACTTAAGAATTCGATTGGTTCCTAAGGGCTGGTTGTAACGCAAGTTGATTCAGTCAATGAGCTGAGATCTGGGTATTTACCCAGGCATATGCTAGAGATAACAAGAGGCAAAATCTTCATTTAATCTAATTAACCCAAATGGTTCCTATGTCAGGCCAGTTGTAGCTTGAGGGTCCACTATACTTCCATTTCTCCTATGTGAAAGCTAAAAAAAAAAAAAATTGATCTGAATGAAGATTATGATTATTAGAATCCAGGAAAGGTAGGGGATGAGGGCTAGTGAGACACTGGATGATAATACCAAATACAGTTAAATAGGAGCAATAGGTTCTGGTGTCCTATAGCATGGTGGGAGTGATTATAGTTCATGATAACCTATTCTATGCCTTATGAATAACAAGGAGCAGCATTTGAGATTTCCAAACAGAAGGAGAAGGAGATGGAAAGGCTTATTAACTTGATCTCATTAGTACACACTATATACAGGTTTTGAAATTTTACACAGTTAAGGCTAGAAATTTGGATCAGCAATATTATGCTTACCTCTCATTTTCAAGGCTTTGGGCTTCTATTCCCAGCAAAACACACACACACACACACTATACCCCTTACATTCGTATAATTATTTCATGTAAACATTTAAAAATGTTTAAAGAGATAAATATGCCTACCTCATTGCTGTCCTGGTGTACTGTGCACATATATCGGCTCATCACACTCTGCCTCATTAATACAAGTTATAATGCTAAAGCAAAAAATCAAAGTATAATTTCAATATCTTAAGAAAATAGAATCACAAGATATTCTAGGTGGAATATAACTTTAAAGAAAGTGCATATATACTTTCTTTATAATTGGGAATTTTATTTTGAAGCTTTCTAAGAACTCAGGTCTAGCTGATAGCAGCACACGCCTGTGATCTCAGCACTGTAGAAGCTGAGGCAGGAGGATCAAAAGTTGGGCCTGAGCCTGAGAATGTGAGTGACAGATTCAGTGATGGCTGAGGGTGTGCTTTAGCATGAAGGCACTGGGTTAAAGGCAAACCAAGTTCTCACAGTGCATCCCCATTTCAGATAGTGGTCTGGGGCCTGCCAGAGGCATCTATTGACAGCTGTTCTAATTTTTTTTTTTTTTTTAAGGCTTTTTGAGACAGGGTCTCACTTTGTAGTTCAGGCTGGCCCTGAGCTCAGCCTCCAACTCACATCACAGCAATCCTCCTGCCTCTGCCTCCTGAGTGCTGGGATTACAGGCGTGAGCTACCACGCCCGGCACTGTGGTATGTGCTACTGGTTGCTGCTGGGTGTGAGTCTCGAAGCCCAGTATTGTATGTGGTTACCGGGGAATCGAACCCGGTCCCTTGCGCTTGCAAGACAGGCGCTGGAACCACTGAGCTAACTCCCCACCCCAATATTTTCTTAATAAATCTGTACAGGTTTAAAAGAAATAACTGTGCCAGAAATTGGTGCAGTGTTCACGAATTAGGAGCTCGTTCCCACTGAAATGCAGTGCATACTTTTAGAGGTTGTCAGGCGGGGAGAGGAACCTGATTTCTTCCTACCTATGTGTTGTTCTTGGGTCTGAACTTGGGTTTCCTGTTGACCCTGGTTCCTGGCTGTGAGTGGCGCCTTTGACCTTGAGTAGAGATTAAGACACGGACAACACAAGGGCTCCTAGACCATGGGCTGCAGTTCTGTGCACTTCTAAAGAGTTCTGCCTCTTTAGAAATAACCCATCCTTTCAAATCCAACCATTCCCCATTTTCTGGCAGATTTCAAACTGCTAGACAACTGATGCTGTTTATTGTTTGATACAGAGTTTGATTATTTTTTAAATGCACTTTGAAAATGTAAAATGCTAGCTGGCTTGTAATCCCGGCCACTGCGGAGCCTGAGGCAGCCGGATGCCAAGTTCAGGGCCAGCCCCGGCTCCTCAGGGATTGACTCTATTTTAAAATTTCAGAAAGCTGCCCAAGGCTGTCCCTCAGCGGCGGAGAGCTCGCTCACATACATGTGCGCGGCTGTGTGTTCAGGCCTCAGTGCCGCAGTCTGGGAGGGGACAGAGCCCCGGGATTGCGCGCGCCCTCCGTGCCGGTCGGACGCCGAATTTCAATGTCTCCCTGGCGTCGCAGTCTGTGCTATTGTATAAAATTCGAAGGACTGGGTCCCTTACAGTTCGGATCTGCCAGTCTGGAGGCCGAGACGCCCGGCCGAGGAGCCGGCCCTGGCGGTCCGCCCGCGAGCCTCCTCGGTGTCCCAGGCCACGCCGGTCCCTGTCCACGGCCGGCGGGCACGCGAGGCCAGGGCGGCGGGAACCACCGCGGACGGGCCTGGCGGAGCGCTCCCAGGAGGGCCTCAGGTCCTCTGGGCAGGGCGAGGCCCGCTGGCCTCATCTCCACTTACAAGCTCCACCTTTCGGTCTTTTGGCCTGGAAGACACCTCGCAGACTCAGGCACTGCTCCTCTCGCTGCTGCTTTTCCTTCCCTCCTCAGAAACTCCATTTCCAGGCTGTTGCCTCTGCTGCGGGGAGGGCTTGGCCAGTGGGAGGCCCCGGTGGGAGAAGCCAGCTTATTTCAGGCCAAGCCACCCTGCCTCCTGCGCGCATCGTCTCCGCAGCTCCCTCAGGACAGAGCTGCTCCTCTCTGGCCCCATCGGGGCGTTTTCTGAGGTCCCAGCTCCTGCCTGACGGCCCTGCCTTTGCCCCATGTCACAGACATCGTCCGCTTCCAAGGCTCCTCCACCCCCAGGGCGGGTCGGAGCGTCCAGCTGTCTTGAGTGTCCACTTGCCGTCCGCTCCTCGGCTTCGCAGGCCTTCTGTGGCGCCAGCTCACAATGAGAGGCTGTGTGAGAAAAGCTACTGTCCTCGTTTCTTCACTGGATCTTACTAAGCAAAGACAAACAGCCAGCCAGACGGCACAGCAGCTCGTTTCTGCTATGGTGGTAGTTTAATTTGCAAAGTAAATTTGAGACCGGCCATGAATTTTAACTTGGGAAGCAAGACTAGACCCCAAAACCCTCATCAGGATTGAATTCAGTTGTGATAACTGAGCTTTGGCTCCTTAGAGAAAGCCCTGTAGACAATTACCTAATTAGATTGCAAACAGTGAACTAGTTAAGCTGTAACCAAATTAGTGGTTGATTGACGGAGCCATAACCAATTAAGCAGCGTTTAATGCCTTGTTTGTTTCTCCGAAGCTGTTGGTTGACATTTTTTGAATCTTCACAGGTTCTAAGAGCTGCCCGATTCAGAAACTGTCTTTACTTCGTGCATTAAATTTAATTGGTTAAAAGAATCTTCCTCTAACAGCCTCCCCCGCCTGTCCTACCTGCAGGTGACAACAGGAAACAATACAGAACCGACAGCAGGAGCTCTGCAGAGGGGAGTGCAGCGCGGGGCTGTGGAGGGAACCGGCTGCGGGAGTCAAGGGCTCGGGCGGGGCTTCACGATGTTTTCCCCTCCAGGCCTTTCCCACAGTGGGCAGACTAGCCAAGGAGCTAGGCGTTTGCACGGAACAGGACATGATACAGACTCTATTTTTCTGTTCAGAGGCATGAGAAAAAAGAGTTGCAGTGAGTCAGAAAATTTAGGGTGAAATTCTTTGTTTTTTTTTTTTTTTTTTAGGTGTTTGGAGACAAGGTCTCACTTTGTGGTTCAGGCTGGCCCTAAGCTCAGCCTCAAACTCACATCACAATCCTCCTGCCTCTGCCTCCCGAGTGCTGGGATTACAGGCGTGAGCCACCACGCCCGGCACTGTGGTATGTGGTACTGGTTGCTGCTGGGTGTGGGTCTCCACACCCAGT
>PVIR01023525.1:0-26948 GCA_004026965.1 Petromus typicus | reverse complement strand
CCGGTAACCACATAACAATACTGGGTGTGGAGACCCACACCCAGCAGCAACCAGTACCACATACCACAGTGCCGGGCGTGGTGGCTCACGCCTGTAATCCCAGCACTCGGGAGGCAGAGGCAGGAGGATTGTGATGTGAGTTGGAGGCTGAGCTCAGGGCCAGCCTGAACCACAAAGCGAGACCCTGTCTCCAAAAAACTTAAAAAAAAAAAAAAAAGAATTGTCTGCTTTGCAAACTCAGTGTGTTGGATTTAGAAAACCACATGCAAATGTATGTAGATCAAACAGGCATAAAAATAGCCTTATGTGCCTCCGCATTTACTAGAAAGGGTTCTAGTGGTTTTTGTTCTACTCTACCTTCAATTGTATCAAGTTTCCAATTTGTTCTCTCAGAAACACCTGGGAGAAGAGAGGTGCGTGTGGGAGCGCGGGGTGCGGCTCGTCATGGCGCCTCACTGCTGCTCCCCGCAGGTGCAGGTTTGCGTGGCCGATGCGGAATACACTTAAAACTCCAGATTCTCAGGCTGGGCCTCCCGCCAGTGCCCCATCTTAACAATAGCCACTCAGCACTTCCCATCCACTCTAGCCCTGTGGGCGAGGCCACAGACCTGCGGGGAGCCCAGGAAATTCATTTCTGGGTTTGAAGCATTACATGTCCTCGTGCTCCTCACTGTGTAAAGTGAGCCCCTGGGAGCCCAAGGCTCAATGTGGTGAAAAGGGCAAGACACTTGCCCACCTGGTGATCACTCCTGGCACAAAGGGACCATGGCAGTCTGGTCCACTGTGGAGAAGGGTAGTTGGGAAGGGAGATTGAGCAGAGCGGGGAAGCTACAAAGTCTAAGCGGAAGCTGCAGGGGGGCTGTGTGCTCACCAGACAGCTCAGTAACACCGTTCAGAGACTCAGAGCTCTGACTTTTCACAGCAATTCAGCCTCAGTACATGTCCAGTTGTCATTCAAATGGCAGAACTCATTCATTCACCCAGTAAGCAAGACAGGAAGCGCAGGCCCCAGGCAGGGCCCTCTGCAGGATTCCGGGATGCAAACACAGAGAAGGCACCGCCTTGCCTCACCCAGAGCCCAGGAACGGCCCTGCAGTGGAGACAAACATGTCATCAGCAAACACTGCACCACCATGAGGAGCAGCCCTGAATCATGGGCTGTGAGGACGCAAAAGGGGGAAGATTTGGCTGTACCTGGGAAGGTCGAGGCCACACAGAGGAAGATCTGCCAGGTGGACTGGCAGAAGGCACGGTGTGTGCCAGGGTACAGAAGCATGAAGCCACATGGCCATGAGTTCCAAGATCTGCTTTGGAAAATAGTCAGTGATGTCAGCATTTACCTTCCCGGTCACCCCTCATGGGCTTCCCTTAGCCTGCAAGTACCTAGGACGTTTATTAGCCTGTGGTATTTGTTTGGCAGTTACCACAGACGTGAGTCCTTGAGTTGTGTGTCCTCTGCTGCCGCAGATGTCCTGTTTCTTCAAGGACATTGAGTCACCCGAGAGCCAGGCTGTCTCTGCTATCTTTTCCCCCAGGGATCCAGCTCAGTGCCTCCTTCCTTTGGAATATTAAGCTCGCAAGAGATGATATTTGCTGGAGGCATCCAATCACGTGACAATGTTCCCCTAAAATATCATGAGTTTGCATGGTATCTCACTCAATCCTCATGGTAACCTAAGAGACAGATACTCTGAGCCACCATTTACAGATAAAGCCGTGCAGCCCAGAGAGGCTACCCTGCGTACAGACATAGGCTGCCTGGAAGCCACAAGCTAGGCTTTGGGTGCAGGTGACTGGTCCAAGACCAGAGCTTGGAGTTCTGACTCTACCTAAATGTACTGTTCCTATTTCAGTGCACTTTCCAAGACAGTGTGAAGGTGAATGTTACAGACCAGCCTGGGAGTCTAGAGCTCCAAGAAAATGCTGCTTAGTTCTTACAGCTTCTTCCTAAATTGTGGGCTCCCTGATCTTGGAGCTGTGTGCTGCTCCATCTTTCTACTGCCTACCTTGTGTATAACTTAGCCTCACAGAACAGAGATCAGAGGGGAACAGAGACTTGTTCAGAGTAGGCCAAGTTTTCTTCTGCAAATTCAGAATGTGGTGAGAGGCAAGCAGAGTAGAAGGTGTGAACAGGAGATCAAGGGGGATGGGATGCAGTCATTTGTGGGGGTCTTAAGGGCTTCTGATGGAAGAGGAGCTAGAAATGTAGCTGGAGGAGCCCTGAAGATCCTGCAAGGGCACAGACAGCATACTTTGTGGTCCCCACAGGAGTCCCTATAGGGCTAAAGGCCCTCCTTCCACCAGGAAAAGTACCTGAACATCTCTAGGTGAGAAATCAATGAAAGCCACTGGAAAGGGGAGCCTACTAGCAAAGCGGAATCAGCAGGTGATAATTAGTAAATGAGTGAAGAATTGTTTGAGCATAAATTGTGTTCTGGGGCTCATTCTAGGAAGTAAAATAAAGTACTGGGCCCTGTAGCAGTCCCATTTTAGTAAGGGGAAGTAGAGTGCAGTCACACCGGGTGGGAGTAAGTTCTCTGAGAAAGGAACTGAACCAGAGCTGAATCTGGGTTCAAATCTGAATGGTCAGAGGCACCACAGGGTCGAAAGCTGGGAGAAGGTGGTCCAAGAAGAGGCCACAGCAGGGCAAAGATTTTGTGGCAGGAGCAACACAGGAAATTAGATGCAAGGAATGACCAAAGCGTTGGGAGAGTGAAAAAAGGGAAAGAGGGTCTAAGGAGCCAAGTATGCTCTTTGCCTCTAATCCCAGCTTCCTGGAAGACTGAGGCAAGAGGATCACAAGTTCAAGCCCAGCCGGGGCAACTTAGTGATTTAGTGAGACTTCGTCTTTAAAAACAAAAAAATGGCTGGAGAGGTAACTCCGTGTCAAGACCCTGGTTCAACTCCCATCCCCTCTCCATGTAGGATTCAAAGTTGGGTGGGAAAATACGTAGGACCAGGCCATGTAGGGTCTGGTAGGGTTTTATTCCAAGTGCCATGGTACATTAGTTAGCTAATGCTGTGTAACAAATAACCTCCAAATGTAACAGTTTAAACAAAACACACTGACCTGAAATCACCTGTGAATCCATTGCTTTGGACTATAGAGGCAACAGTGGAGACAGAGAAGTGAGACAAAGGAGCATTGCAGTGGACAGAACTGGAGGGAAGGGAAAGGGAGCTGGGGATGGATGATACAGGGCTGCTGGGGCACGTGCCCCCAGCCTACAGGGTTATGTGGTTTGAGTTCTTGTTCTTCTTGGGGACATCACCCCCATCCTCCTTCCTCTACCTCAGCCTGAAGCCGCACATTTTCCGGAGTCCGGGCAGCATGAAGACTATGAGCTCCGAGCACAGCACAGCTGTCTCTGTGAACCAACCCCTGTCCTCAGTCTCATGAGCCTGCCACACTAAGGGCAAGCAAGACAGGGGCCAAGGGGCAGGGGTAAGACAGGCTTCTCTAGCTGTGGACAGTCAGTAGAGCCGGAGGCTGGGGAGAGAGGGTGCATCTGTGTAAATACACCATGATGTGGTTACTACTGATTGAATTACTAGGATGTGAGAGTCTCACTGCTAAGCACTTCACAGATATGTAATCCTCACAGCAACTCACTGGGATAGATGCTTCGCTTATTTCATTTCATAGATAGAAAAACTGAAGTTTAGAGCATTAAGTAACTTGCCCAGGTGATCTAACCTGGATTTGACCCAGCTCTGTAAGACTCCAGATCCCTGTTCCCAACTGCTACCTGCACTGGCTGGTTGGAAGATTTATTTACTAGCTCCAGGGGCAAAAGTGAGGCTGGGTTGCTCCTGTGAAGCAGGCTCCTGCTCTGACCACTGCAGGCAGCAGGTGGTGTCCCCTGGTGGTTGTGGTGAGGAAGGACAGCAGGGTGGGAGCTGGAGTTTGGCGGGTTAGTGGGAGACAGAGACATAGCAGAGTCCCTGGAACAGAAAGAGGGCTCCATCTAGTCAATGTGCCTGGAGCCCAGGGATGTCCTCGTGCAGCCTGCCCAGGCAGCCTCGCACAGCTCAGCAGTGATTCACACCAGTAGCCCAAATGACATCACTGAACACCAGCCACATTCTTATGCAAAGGTAGTCTTCCCACCTAATTTCTCACTCCAGCACTGCCCAGACGTGCATCGCCCTGGGTGAAGTGTAGCGCCTGGAGCTTCACCCCATTTGGATGTCTGGCTGGTCACCAGAGGGGAAAAGCTTTCTTACTGGGTTGGCTGTGTTGCAGGTCCAGGCCCCATGTTGGGAGCTGGTTTCCTGGGGACTTCACAGCTCTCCACACCCCCAGCTTGTGGGGGATAAATCAGACAAGGATGGGGTGAGACAGGACAGGAAGTGCTGCAAAGCCAGGAGCATGGGGGGTGGTGAGGATCTGGGGGTGAGGGTGGAGTTGTAGGGTTGCTTACAGGGTTTTCAAAGCTTCAGGATACCTTGTGCATTTGGCATAGCACTGGTCAGGCCTCCAGAACAGGACACTGAGTGTGTTGCCCTGAGAGAAAATGAAGAAGCACAGCCAGCAAACACAGTCTCTAGGAGACTTTCCTCTGTCTGTCTCTCGTCTGCCCATCTGTCCTGTCTCTGAGCCTCCGTCCTGGGGAGGGTGCAGGGTGCGGGCTAGTAGCACAGTGGGGACTCACAGAGCCTGTGTTCTATTTCCAGCTCCTATCACTGACTCACGGTGTGACCTTGCTGAGGTCATGGCTATGTGCTTCTTGCTGTGGAAAGAAAATCTGGGGTGGCGAGCTTGCATTTTCCCAAGGGATAGGACTCCTAGAATCTGGGGAGTCTTGCTGCTCCCCATGGATCCCAGCTATGGCTGCTCATGCTGGTATTAATTAAAAAATTAGATTTGTATCTAAGGGACTTTGGGGACACTCAAAGCAGAAAGTAGCTCCTGGGGTGGCAAGAGCTATAGGGTCAGAAGCAGCTATAGTGTCAGAAGCCCCAAGCATTTCAAATCATAGTCCCATCACAGGTTTCCCCACTGGGCCCCCACATTGTCTGCTAGCAGAAGAGAAGTGTGGTTTCTACCTCCTTTCAGGAGCAGGGAATCAAAGCTAGGAGTCTTATTTCTCAGCACTTTCATTGCTGGGAGCTTCTCTTGTGATTTTGCTACCAATTACTCGCCTGTCTTCTAAGCCTTTGTTGGTTAAACTCTCTGGGTATATCAGGTGGGAGTACACTGTTTTCATTGTTGTTTGTCACTGGTGAGCACCAGGCGAAGTTTCTGCTCAGTACAGAAGACCTGGTACCAGCTCTGAGTTCACTGGGAAAAGCTGCAGTGCTTACTCCAGTGTCCACCCCTAGCAAGACCCCCTATTTCTGCCAGGCCTGTTTGGGAATGTGAAGAGGCTAGAAGTCATCAGAAAGACCAAGGGAATAGAATCTCGAGAGAGATTCTGAGGCTAGTGACTGGCCAGGCTAAGGACTGCTTGGCCGGAAGGCCTCTGTGCACACTCACACCCGTGGGCACATGCACAGCTGTGCAGATGGGAGTCAAACCAAGCTGGATGTGGGAAAAGGCTGGCTCCAGGTCCTTAAAGTGCTTCTGCAGAGTGTGGCAGGTGGGCAGGAGCTCAACCCACCACTGGCTTGTGCTTCAACAACACACTTTTAAAACTAAAAATTTTTTTACAAGTATTCATAGTACATACGATTACATTCATTGTGGGGAGTTGGTACATGTACATAACACCCTTAATTCTCTGTTCATCTTCCCTTCCTCCTTTCTCTCTCCATCACCTGGTTCCCTTCCTTTGTGCAAAAGACCCACCTCCCTGTTTCCTGTTATCTGTCTGTTGATGTAGCTTTGACAGGTCTGGGTGCTTTCAGACCATCCCCACCTGGTACCGCCCCTTCCAGAGGGTGAGACCACAGTGGGGACCTGAGCCCCTGAAACGGGGCACCAGAGGCAAACTGGGGACCTGGAGAAAGTCAGGACTGGCATTCCGAAGGTCTGCTCGGTGGCCGGGAAGGAAGCAGGGTAGAACTGCCCTCCCGGGGCCCGTGCTTCCCCTCCGCAGGGTGCAGCAAATGCTCTCCTCCGGAGTCCTTGGCTTTGTCCCAGAGGCTCAGCGTTTGATCCCTGGGCTAAAAGGCGTCAACTGCCTGTACCTTTGGAGAAAGGCTGGGGCTTAGTGCTTGGCTTCAGAGTCCCCCTCTCTACCAATCCCCAGCACGCCAGGGCAGGGTCTCTGGGGCCTGTTACCCTGACAGCTGCTCCAGGGTTATTTTGGTCCGGGGAGCTTGTCAATTCCAGAGTATTGGAACCGAAATAGCCAGCAGGCAGGAGGAGGGTCACCTCATGGCTCAGTGGGGATCTCCCCAAGGGAAATCACTAAACTGTGGAGGACTGGAAGAAAGGAGCTGGGTGAGATGAGGGAGTTCTCCTGGCAGTGGCGGAGGCTGACCGGATCACCTGCCCTAGACACCGAAGCTGAGGGTGTCCGGAAGAGAGAAGGACATGCTGATTTCTGAAACTTCCCTGACCCCTAGTCATCGGAAACAGGCAGTGTGAGAGACACTTATTACCCTTTCCCATTTCACAGATGGGATCGCCGGGTTCAGAGCAATGGAGACGCTGGTCTAAGGACACACAGCTGGGAGCCTGGGCCATGGCGCCTCCTGTCTGGGCCTCTGTCCCATGTGAGGCAGATGTGCCCGATGGACATAGGGCCCATCCTAGAGCTCCAGCCAGTGTGGAAAGTGCTGAGTGGCCCTGGCTGTCCTTCTGGCCTTAGCAGGGGCCTTGGCTGCAGCACGCTTGTGGGCTCAGCCCCTCCTCTGGAGCTGGCAAGTGTAGGGAAGAGGGGTGGAGAGGAAGGGGAGCCCCGCCCCCAATCCTCCCCTCCCCAGACTGTCCCTGGCACTGAGCAGGCCTGGCCCTTCTGGCTTCCTTTGGCAACAAAGGTTGCACGCGGGGAGCGCTCTGGCACTGGCGGGCAGCTGGCTGCGGGGCGCATGCCCTGACACGCCCCGTGGACACCGCTCTCCCGCTGGGCTGCCGAACTTAGTCTTCAAGCGCCGCTGGCCAAGTCCGCGAACAGAGCTCGCTTCCCGGCAGTCTGTCCGCCCCGCAGCTCCTGCCGCGCGCCCCAGGGTCCCTGCCCGCCGTCCTGCCATGCGCCCCTGCGCCAGCCCCCGCCGCCCTGCAGCAGCGTTCACGCTGGGCAGCTTCCTGCTGCTTCTCGGGCCCGGGCTCGCGTGCCCCGCGGGCTGCGCCTGCACCGACCCGCACACCGTGGACTGCCGCGACCGCGGGCTGCCCAGCGTGCCCGACCCCTTCCCGCTGGATGTGCGCAAGCTGCTGGTGGCTGGCAACCGCATCCAACAGATCCCCGAGGACTTCTTCATCTTCTACGGTGACCTGGTGTACCTGGACTTCAGGAACAACTCTCTGCGCTCGCTGCAGGAAGGCACGTTCAGCGGCTCGGCCAAGCTCGCCTTCCTGGACCTCAGCTACAACCACCTCACCCAGCTAGGCGCCGGCGCCTTTCGCTCCGCCGGGAGGCTGGTCAAGCTGAGCCTGGCCAACAACAACCTGGCAGGCGTGCACGAGGCGGCCTTCGAGAGCCTGGAGTCGCTGCAGGTGCTAGAGCTGAACGACAATAACCTGCGCAGCCTCAGCGTGGCCGCCCTCCGCGCGCTCCCCGCGCTGCGCGCCGTGCGCCTGGACGGCAACCCCTGGCTGTGTGACTGTGACTTCGCCCACCTTTTCTCCTGGATCCAGGAGAACGCGTCCAAACTGCCCAAAGGTGAGCAGCCGGGCTGGGGTGCGGGAGGGAGGAAGGAGAGCCTCCCCCAAGCTAAGCAGAGCCCTGAGGAGGTCTGGGGCTGCGCGGCCACTGCCCAGTGAACGCCACTCAGGTGGAGCTTCAGATGGTCTCCGTTGGCAAAAGGTGTGGGACACAGCCCAGAGCTCTGGAGATTTTGGCGATGAAGCCGTGCTTCCTTCCTTGTTCCTCTACAGACTCACCTTCCCGAGTTAGGAGCCTGCCGGTGCACCTGGTGTCCTGGTCAAGATGTTTTTGACCGGCTTTGTGTCAAGGATGGTGTTGTGGGTCATCTAGTAACTCTGGGTTCTTCCTAAGTAAACGCCCCGCCATGCGGGAAGCTCAGTGCCACCCGCCTCATGCCAGGAGGGTGGAGAAGAGCCGGCTGGTTCTCTGGCTTCAGTTTGCTCTTGGATTAAAGGGGTAAGAGGATTGCTGGTGAGGGTCTGGCACAAGCCAGCCGTGCGCTCATGATTTACGGCTCTGTGGCTTCTCAGCCCGGATGGGAAAAGCCAAACAGAAATATTATAGGGCTGTGCCTCCCCTGCTTGTCCCAGGGCCTGTTCTGGGCAGCAAGGACACACCTATCCATCTGCAGATGGAACCTGAGGCCAGGGAGATAAGGCTGTCAGGAGGGAAGCCCAGGCAGAACTGAGAAACCTGGGACCCCAGCACCCATAAGAATGTGTTCTAGGGCAGCGCTGGGCAAGTGGATGCCCTTGGTCTGAATGGATTTCAACCTGTGGGCATCGGACTGTGGCCTCTCAGAGCCATACACTGCCTCCCACCTTCCCCTCACAGTTTGGCAGATTTGGAGCCACATGAAAGGTGACACACATGCAGGTTGAGCTTCAGAATCTCTTCTTCCACTTACTGAGAACTCAAAGAAACTGCTCGCATATGCAGAAGCCCTGGGCTCCCTGGGCCTCACCACTGTCACAGGCCTGCACAGCGCATCCAAATCAGATGCTGCCCTGGTGCTCACACTGCTGTGAGCCACTTCTAAGAAGATCCTGCTTACAAAGTTCCCAGATCCCCCACTTTAAACTTAGTCCCTGCTCTCCTGCCTGGCTCCCCTGGCATCAGGACTGGAGGGGAAGACCTCACTGGGGATGGGCTCTCCTTGGTTCTGGGACTTCTGCCACCGTGTTCTGTGGAGCTGGCATCACTGGTGCCATGGCTGGCAAGGTGGTGACCAGCTCTGTTGGATTCATTGCTTTGCAGGTGAGCGTGAGTTGCCCTGCATGTGCTGGGCATGTGCACCTTGGTGTCTGGGACCTTGGACAGGCCACCTATTATCCTTCCTGTGCCTAAATTTCCCCAAGTCTAGATTACTGACTGGATCTCTGAGATCTCCGGGCTGCCTGTCTGTATTACAGGGAAGGAGGGGACACCAGTGGGTCTTGTGAGGCTGGGGGAAGGATGGACAGGCTCAGAGCAGTGCCAGTGTTTACGTCCCTGGGGAAAGGGAAGGAGAAGGAGAGGGGTGGTGTCACCCAGTTGGGAGAAGATGGAGGCAGCTTGAGGGCACCTCCCTGGGCACAGTGCCAGGGCAGCTCCGGTCTCACTGCAGCTGCCTGTGTTATGTGGCCAGAGCAGTGTCCCAAACTGAACTAGAGGCCAGGTGGGTGGCAGAGAAACTACACAGGCCTTAAAATGAAAGACCTGCATACAGACCTGGACTGATATATGATCCAGGGCAATCTTTGACCTCTCCAAGTCTGTTTCCCCACCTTTAGAGTCAGAATGTAGTAAGCGTGTCCCCCACCCTTCTCACAGTGACTTTTGGTGGGACCAACCCTGGGAAGGGCACAGAGGCACTAAGTGAAGTGCAGGCATCTGTCCCTGTCCTGCACGTGTGTTGCTCCCGATACTTAAAAGCATTAGTGTTTTAACTGATGTAGCTGTGTGTGTCCAGGCACTGTACACTCACTTCATGCATGGTGACCGTGGAGAGTGATCTGATGGGGCAGCCAGCATTTCCCGCTCCTGAAACATTTGCTGTTTCTTTGTGTTGGGAACCTACCAACTCATCATTTTTCACGCTTTTCAAAATATGAGATAGATGGTCGCAAACAGTGTCACTGCTGTGCTATAGACACCGGAACTCCTTCCTCTCAGCTGTTGCTAAGCCTCCTCTGTCCCACTCCCTTCCCGGCTTTTCCCAGAGGGCCAGCTGAGTGCTAAGAGCCCTCTGAGGTTTTTGGCTGCAGAGCTGCCACCACTTCTTCCCAGCATGTGTTCTTTTTGTACCCTAGTGTCCTCACCTGTAAAATGGGGGCGATATGAAACCCACTTTTTGAGACTGCTTGGAGGTCTGGAAGGAGGCTGTTAGCACAGGGCTTGGCAGGCACTTACTTGACACTGTTACAGACTGTGTGAGTGCTGGTACTGGTGTCCCTTTGTAACTAACTGGAAGGGCCAGCCAAGCCAGGTGTGACTCACCCAAGTCACACAACCCTAAAGCAGAGCTAGGGGCACTGGCACCTCCTGCTGCCCAGCCCCCTCCACACTGGCCACGGGTTCTGCTAGACAGTTGCACTCATCAAGTACAAACTCATAACTTTCTAGGCCAGTGCTCAGCCTCTTCCAGGGAAGGACTTCAAAGGAAGGATCAGAGGACCCCTCCATTTCTTCCCGCCCCACGCCTGGGAGCAGGATGGAGCCAGAACTTTCTTCTGTGACCTTGACTAGCTGTGACTGTTGGAGAATATGTGGCCTTTCAGATGTGCCTCCCCTGCTGCCACAGCAAGCCGGAAGCATTCAGGTTGCAAGGATCTCTGGGACCCAGAGTTAGGGCCTGAGATCTGAGAAGGACATGCCCGTCTGGAGGGATGAGGCCCAGAGTCGGCAAGCATGCCCATCTGCCAGTGGCAGAGCCAAACCAAACAATAAATAGCAAAACAAATAAAAACTCAGGATGCCCAATTAATGTTGAATTCAGAGAAACCACAGATAAGGTTTTAATATAACTGTGTCTTTGCAATATCTGAGACATACCTATGAGCTAATTGGACAGGTCCTGTACTTTTCCTAGCAGCCCTGCCTGGTGCCTCATGGGTGTGAGGCAGTTTATAGTTGACAGGTGCCGTCTCTTTTAATATGGCAGCCATGCCCGCTGGGTACCTTTGCCCAGTTTGCCTGACAGAAAATAAATGAGCTGCACAGAACAGAGAGGGTTTGTAGAAGGTCGGCGCCTGAATGTCCATCCCCATAGCTGCGCTCTGGGGGATATAAAAAGGGAGAGAGAGGTCACTGCAATGCAGGGGCCTGTCCCTGCTTCCAGCCCTTGGTTCTGCTTGTTCTGGAGGCTTCCCTGTGAGCTAATGGTCATAGACAGCTAGAGATGGTGGGCATCAAGGGGACAGTGACGATCTTGCTTTAAGCATAAAGGGTTCCAGTCAGATGGCACCTAGGTGACCGGCCAGGCAGAGAGGGAGGGAGGGAGTGGAAGGTGCTGGGAGATCCTAGGAAATAAGAACAGCAGCGATGACAACACCTTTATCACAGCTGTGGTCATCTTTCAAGCCTTCCCTTTATAGCAGCCCAGGGAGCCAGTGGGAATTAGACACAAAGGTGAGCGGGGGATGCTTCTCACCTGAGTGTCACCAGGGCAGGAGGTACAGGGAGCTTGGAGAGGTGCAGCATCCTGGGGCCCTAGCTTCCTGAAGGAGCTTCTGTGGGATGGCGGAGAGACCTGGGGTCTGCAGGGAAGGGGCCCTTCGGGTCCTCCTGTGAACATACGAAAGCCTGTGGCTTGGGAAGGGCTTTGTGCTATGTCTGCAGCCCCCAGCTCACTGGCTGTGCGACCTTCTCTAGGTTGCCTCTTATCTCTGTACCTCACGTTTTTCTTTTGCAAATATTTATCTCACGTTCTGGGTTGTAAGTCTCATACTCCATGTCTTTAAGAGAATATTAGCCTAATTTTCAAAATAGGGAAGTTGAGGTGTGGGGAGGCAGGGGCTTTTCAAAGACCCCTCAGCTGGAATTCAGGGGCAATCATCTACAATGGAGGGAGGGACAGAACACCAGGACGACTGGGACCCTGAGCTCACAGGGCTTAGAGTTATCATACCACAGAGGGCTTTCTACTTCCTGTCCCCAACTTTGGTCCTGGAGTCACTGGGCTTGGGAAACGGAGCCTGGTGGGCCCCAGGTGCCTGTGGCTGACTCTGGAAGTCATGAAGTGGCTGCTACAGCCCACAGCAGTCCTGCGACTGTGTCAGGAGCCAGTCTCAGGGCAAGGCTGACCTGACAAGATGCCCTCCCAGACTTCTCTCTCTAGCCAGAGCCACAGAGGCCTATGGGAGGTCTCAGTGCACATTGCCAAGGGGGCCAGGTGAGTTTTCCCTGTCCCCTGGACACATGGAGGAGTCAGGAGGGGCGGGGAGGAGGTGGACAGGGCAGAACAACACAGGGACACATGTCACACCTCAGCTGTGCTGGCCTTGTCCCCAGTAGGGGCAGCTTCCTTGAGAAGACCCTTTAGCTCTTCCTGGAGCATCCTGCCATTCAGTGGGCAAGTCCTCACTGGTCAGGCCCTTCTGGGACAGGCACTATGCCAGGCAGGGTGCTCCTGAGCTGGAGTGTCCTGATGCTGCCCACCTGCCCTGCCTTGGGCTTGTATGGAAGCTCACCCCATCTTCTGGGACTGGTGCTCTCCAGAGTCTCACCCTAGCAGGGCCTGGCCTGGCAGCTCAGTGGGGATTTCTTGTCAACTGACTAAATGACAGTTCTTCAGCCAAACAGACAAAAGCCCTTGTCTAAAGGGCACAGGGTACTTTCCTCTAGGAGACTCCCAGGTAATGATTTCTTTCTCCAAAAGAGAAAAGCAATTTTAATCTTTCTGCTTATAAAAATACCAGGCACCTGTTATTAGACTGGGGAACATAAAGTATGAAGAAAACAAAAATAAAAATTTAAACCCCATCATCCCATTACTGTTAGAGTTTGGCTCTATTTTATTCCAGCTTTATCATCCACACATGTACTTTACAGATGTTGATATTATACTATTACTTTTTATACAGATTTTTTTCTTCTTACTGAGTTTTGAGAGGTACCTGTCATTACAGTTGTTTGAAAATTCAAATTTAATAGCCCTGAGAATAGGCCAGTTTATAGATACGTATATGAGAACTGTCTCCTGTTGTTAGAAATATGTATTATGAGCAGGCGTGGTGGCGCACACCTGTAGTTCCAGTGCCCACTCTCTGGGAGGCTGAGGCAGGACAATGGCAAGTCTGAGCTCATCCTGGGCAATACAGTAGGACCCAGTCTCCAGAGAAAAAAGGGACAGGGGTGTAACTCAAGGTGAAAGCTTTGGTTTAAACCTTTAATACTGAAGAAAAAAAAAAAAAGGAAATGGCACAAGTACAGAGTTGAGGCCTCAGCATCCCTCCCAGCTGTGTGGATCCTGTACGGATGCTCAGCGGCACCTCCTCCTCCTCCTCCTCTTTGTTTGCATCTGTGCTTGTGGTGGAGCGAGTGTCCGAGTGTTCCCTTCTCCCTGAGAGAGTTGTGCAGGGCTGAGGTGGGCTCAGTGGCTCCTGCCCATGGCTTGTCCAGCATTGATGTGTCCATACATGCTGTGTGTCACAAGCTGCTATGAGATTGTTCCAGAGTTAACTCATAAGGTGTCACCGTCCTCTCTACTGTGGTGTCCTGGGCAGGTGTCAGCATCTGGAGCTCAGTGCAAAGCCACCTGTCTACTCTGGTCCTAGAAACCGGCCTTTCTGAAAAGTCTGTGTTCACCTTGTCCCCCTGTCAGTTAGCCCAAGAGCCACAGTGTGGTACCAGCTCAGGGCCTGGCTAGGCACAGGACTTGGCTCCTTCTGGGGAAACAGGGGGACTCTTCTGGGCCAGGTGAGGCAGGGGGTGGGAGAGATGAGAAAAGGGTGTGGGAGACTTTTTCTTAAATTTAAACACTCCTTTTCATCACACTTCCTCTAGTAGTGTGAGAGGCAGAAAGAACACAAGGCAGAGTGTGCTGGGCCCCAGTCTGAAATGCTGCAGGACCAGGGTTCCAGGCTGTACCCTTCATCCGTTCAAAGAGCCCTGTTGTCTGCTCAGCCATTGAGGCTGCTTCTGCCTCTGTGAACCAGGGCAAAAGTGTCTCACTCAGTGGATTTCACTGGTCCTTGTCTTGGTGTCCTGTGCACCCTCTAGTCATGTACTCCGGCTCTGTGGAGATCTGGACCACAGCATTCCAGCTATCTTCCTCTGCCAGCCTGACAGTGGCAGCTGGGGCAGGAGCAGCTGGCCTGTCCCTCCTTCCCAGGGGAGACTTGAGGCCATGGGATGTGAGCAGCCTACACAGTCCAGGTGGGAGAACCAGGGAACCACATTCCAGCCCTGGTCTTGCTCAAGAGCAGCCTGGACATGCTCAAGGAGAGTTATGGAGATAGGTCAAAAGCAAGACCAGGAGTGCCGGGCGTGGTGGCTCACGCCTGTAATCCCAGCACTCGGGAGACAGAGGCAAGAGGATTGTGATGTGAGTTTGAGGCTGAGCTCGGGGCCAGCCTGAACCACAAAGTGAGACCCTGTCTCAAAAAAACCTAAAAAAAAAAAAAAAAAAAGCAAGACCAGGGTTGTGGCAGGCCCCAAGTAGTGAATGTGTTAGTCATCTTTGAAGTCCCGGTGAGCACTGCACTGCTGCAGGGCAGGCCCATGGTGGTGTATGCTAGTTCTCCAACACCAGGTGTGGACTGGACTCTGTGGGCCTCAGTGGTGTGATGCAAACCCTACAAGGAGATGTGGCAAACAGTGATGGAGCAGGATAGCCAAGGAAGGCTTCGGGAAGGAGGGGAAGCTTGGCCGCCTGCCTTGGGTGAGAAGTCATCTAGGGAGGCATCTTACCGATTTGCAAATGGATAAAGACATGTCATAATTTTTCTTAACAGAAACTGCCACAAAGGCTTTGCATCAGTTCAAGTTCAGGTAATCATGAAGACAATTGCCAAAGAGGATTTCCAGAATTGCTTCAGGAAGAAGAGGGAGAAAGATGAGATCAGAATATTCGAAGTTGGGGGAGGATTTTGAGGATTCATGGTTATATCTCTTACTGTCAATTTTTAAAAATTTATTAATGGTATTTTAAATCACTTACATATGTTCCTCTGTGTATATACTGATGGTCTCGCTCTCCTTTCCCACAAACTTGGCAAAGCTCCCCTCCTCCATGGGCACCCACCAGTCCAAGGGGCTGGTAGAGGTCTGCAGGACTCATTTGGATCCATCTGGGATGCGTCCCTCTCTTGGTCTATGCAGCATGGGAGTGGATGGAGTGTCACTGCCTCTCAAATTCATCAGAAAACAGTCCTACCAGGCCTGGTGGTGCGTGCCTGTAATTCCAGCGCTCTGGGAAGCTAAGACAGGCCTCCAGGTAAAATCCACAGTAGTGGAGAAAAAAACCCCAAAAAAACCCAGAATCCTCTGAGCTTCTAGCCTACCTCTCAGGTGCACAGTGTCTGCTCTGGGCTCAGAACACACATTCAGTGGCTTCTCTGCCGCAGAGCCTGGTCTCGGAGGGTGGAGATTAGAGATGATGTGAACATACCTGCTGACACCCGAGCAGGCCAAAGCCCAGCCCAGTCTACCTTGCTTCCTCTCATGTAGGAACCTGTGACTCAGAGATATTCAGTGACTTCCCCAAAGCCACATAGCCAACTAGTGAAAAACCAAGCCTGGGGCCAGACCCCCGGATGCCCCCTCACTGCAGCACACAGACAGTGGTGACTGACGGGGTAAGAACATGGACACAGGCTTTGCATTCAGATCTATCATAGTTTGAGTCCACGTGCTTTAGTTATTAGCTCTGTGAGCCCAGGCAGATGCCTCCATTTTCTCAAGTGAAAAGGCTGGACATATAGGTGCATGTTTGCTGTGAGCATCCAAGAGATGGGCCCTGCAGAGCCCTCGTCATAGCACCCAGCACACAGAAAGTGGATCAGAAATGCCACCACTGTTTTCTTTACCATGGCAGCAAAGCAGCCGACACCTGCACTGTCACTCTGAGGACCTGTCCCAGGGCGTCACCTGAGTCACAGATTTCACCGTGGTGCTGAGGGTGGTGAGATGGAGAGTAGCAACATCTCATCCCTAGCTTAGCCCTGTCCGGTCACCACATGATCCAGGAATGTGTGAGTTTCTTCCTGCTCCGGGACAAAAGGCACAAATGTAAGAGCTGAGTCGGGCAGACATCCACATGGGTCTGAAGGGCTGAGGTCAAAGTGTCTCTGTTCTTTTCAACTCGTCCAGCTTCTGAGGGCTGTGCGTATCCCTTGGCCCCTGGGTCGCACCCCTCTGACTTCTCTTTCCCCTCTCATGCCTCCTCTTTTGTCTCAACCCTCCCGAGAGTCCCATTAGGCCCTGTGACCATATCCGCCCCTGGATACCTGGGGTCACCTCTCCATCTCCAGATCTTTAACCTGACCTGACATGCAGAGTCCTTTCATCCTAGTGGGTGCCATGATTGCAGGCTCTGGGGACTAGACTATGGAAGTCTCTGTCTGTAATAGGAAGTAATTCCTCCACTTCTCCCAATTGTCCACTTGTGATTTGGAGCCCTCTGCTTGCAAGGACTCCTTCCCTATGAACCCTGCTCCCAGGTCCCCTTTCTGTCAATTCCCCACATCGCCCCAACTCTGGCCACAGTGATGGCAGTGGCCGTAGCATCAGGGCTGCCCAGAGCTGTCAACTGAGTGATCTCAGCTTAGCCTTCAGAAAATCCATAAATATAACAGAGGTGGGTGGGGCTTTGGAAGTCCAGCTACTGGCTCCTTCAAGCTCTGGCTCCTCAATGGATTAATTCAATTTAGTACTGTTGGGAGGTGACACAGACTCATTCTGCCTTTGGTGGGAGGTGTTCACTGACAAGATCATCAATGTAACTCAGCACGATCATTTTCATTAGGGATCAACATAGTGCCCGGGTCAAGGTTTGTTACTGACAAGTGATAAGAGTGGTGGAGATGTGGACCCAACTCTCAAGTTCTGGTGGACAATGTAATAGTGATTATGGAAAGCTCCATGTGACAGTGGCTGTGGTGGCTGAGGTGCTGGTAGTGGTCCACATGGTGGAGGCGGGCATCCCAATTGGGGATGTGGCCGTGAAAGAAGCAGCCACTGTGGTGACGGTCAAGGTGATAGCAGTGATCGTGACACTGGTGGTGATGGTGGAAACTCTTAGCTACTGTGAGAATGGCACATCTGCTCTCTGTGCCCACCCTCTGTTCACTTCCTGCCAGGGAGGAGCCAGGTTAGAGAATCCACACGGGGTCCGTTAAGTTTCTGCCCCTGAGTTGCGCCTGAGCTATGGCCTGAGGTCAGGTCAGATCAGGTCCAGCCATGTGTTCAGACATGAGTCTCACCTTGGGAAGGACCCGTGTGACTGCACCATCCCTTCCGCAGGACGCTCTGCAGAGCTGGGGTGAGGCCTTGAGCTGATGCAGCAGAGATGTCTTCCACTTCATGAAATCAGCTTTTTACTTAATCAGACAGAGTGTCTGCTGGCTGTGACACGGAGGGTAATTGGGACCTTCCCCAGTGCAGCTGTCAATATTTAATGCAGAGCAAAGTTTTGTACTAAGGGAGATCAGAGCTGGGCGCTCCCGGAGCAGGGCAGCACTTCTTGCCTGCCTCCCGTGAGGCGCCCTGTGCTTGCCTCAGGTGCTCGGAGTGAATTAAACCCCTGATCCCACTAAACTGGGAGTCAGCAGACCCAGGGTCCAGTTCACGATCCAGGTGACCTTAGACCCATTACGGAATTTCTTCAGGTCACTCTGTAATATCAGGGGGAGGTGGCATAGGAGGTGTGAAAGGAGAATGGGGAGCCTGGTGATAGTGTGAGAGCCCCCCACAGGCCCTTGAGCTTTGGGAGGCAGACAGGGAGGGCTGGCAGGAAGGGTTAACTGGGGTCACGAGAGTTCCCTGCCCTGGCAGCTGCAGCCCAGCTGTGGGGTAGGGTTGGGTCTGCCACACGCTCTCTCCAATATCTCCTTGGCATGAGGACTTCTCACACTTGGGAAGACTTGCAAGGATCACATTATAGTCTTGGGCAGTCAGTTCACGAGGACAAACGGCCACTGAGCACACATTACGAGGTTTGGCTCCACCGGCAGCCAGAGCGACGCGAAGCAGAACAGCAGTGCCCTTGTTTGTGGCTTCTTGGGTCAAAAAAGATGAAAGTGTCAAAATCAGTTGCTGGCATAAATCCAAAGACTTCCATGCTGTCTTCAGCTTGTGGGAATGCAACTTCAGCAGGTAGTGAAGAAGGCATAGAGGGATGGTCCTAACAGCATAGCCTCCTGGAAATCATCATTCTGGGCTTGGTGAGAGCGTTCTTGGCCACTCGACCCAACCCAAGGAAACGTCCCACAGCTGCTAGGAGGGAGGTGTTCCCAACACAGTTACTAGACTCAGGCACAGAGTCTATTTCTACTTGGTAGATTTATACACATATATACATAGAAAAATATTTAGAAAGGGACAAGCCAACACGCTTGCTGTATTTATGTATTCATTTGTCCCCTTTCTGCTTGTTTGTGTTGTCTCAGGGTGTATGTGAGCTTTACCTATACGAGGATGTAGGAAAACAACAACAGAAAAATATCTCTAGCAGCAGAAAGTGCTTACAAGAGCCTGTTGCCAGCACACACTGGGCAGCCCTGGGAGCTAGGTCAGGAAGAGGCCCGGAGAGACCTCTGGGTACAGGCTCTCAGCTGGCGAAGGGCCAGGCAGATTTCTCTCAGCCCACCATCTGCTTCATCACTGGCTATTTCTGGAGGATGGAAGCTCCCCACCCTCTCCAGTTCAGGTGGCAGCTACTGGGCAGAAGTCAAGGGGAGGGCGCCTTGCGACAGCAGGACCTGAAGCCACCCTGCCCAGGGAAGGTGCTGGTCCTTCCTGAGTGTGCTGTGGTGGGGGGAGCGATGGACTGTGCTCTGCCAGGGCGAGCTGGGGTCGCTCCATCTTAGGTGCACATAGGCTGGAGGGGACCAACCACAAAACAAAGGTTAGCGTGTCTTCCCACCCGTGGGGCTGCCCTTGGCTTGTCCCTCTGCAGGGGGAGATGAGCTCTACCACATCATGCCCACTTCCTTCCAGGACCCTTGGGCCACCAAGGTGGTGGTTTTATGGGACAGCTGGGCAGGTTAGATGATTTGATTCGTGGCACTGGAACAGAGGCTGACAGCCTAAGAGTCCATTTGTGGTGCTTCTTGCACATTAGCAGCAAAAGCCAGCTGATGTAAGCATGAAGGCATTTATTCCAAAGATGTCAGCTGACTGACAGGTTGGAGAAACAGGAAGAACCAAGGCAGCTCTGGGCATCCAGATAGAGAACCCCACTCGTAGTTCTTCTGCAGAGGGGATGCTGGACTGAACGGGCCCTAGGCATTACTTAAGGGGTGCGCTTAAGATTTGGTGTCCAGACAGAGACCTGGCCCAGTGAGGAGGGGTTCAGAACCCTGGCCAGGAAAGTTATACCAAGACAGACCCAGATAGAGAGAGGAAATGGCCTGAAGAAACCCAGGAGTGGTCCATGGGCAACTGGGACTGTCACGTGATACCACTGGCGGTGGAGTGAACGTACCTGAGAGACAAGCCCAAGTCTCTCCCACTGGCATCTGCGAAGGGGACCTTATTTGCATAGTCTTTGCAGATGTTGTAGAAGTGGAGGATCTGGTGAGATCATCTTGGCTTGAAGCGGGGCTGCCTAAACCCAGGCACAAGTATCCTTATGAAAACAGCAGCCAGGGATGTGCAAGCAGAAGCAGAGCAGGTCACCTGAAGTGGGCAGAGCCTGCTGTTTCACAGCCACATGCCAAGGAACTTCTGGAGTCACCAGGCGCAACAGAGGAGAGCAAGCTTCCCCCGGAGGGGTCTTCCAGAGGGGCCAGCACTGCTGTGGCACATTGATCCTGATTTTGGAATTCTGGTCTCCAGACCCATGAGGCAGGACATTTATTTCCATCTAACCCGAGTGTGGTTTGTTGCAGCAGCTCTTGTGAACTCAGCCTTTAGAATGCCCTCGGAGTGCTCTGAGCTCAGGCACCGAGGAGGTGGCATGGGTACTAGTCTCCCTCCCCAGCAGTCACCCACTTCAGCAAGCTTTTTTTTTTTTTTGAGACAGGGTCTTGCTTTGTAGTTCAGGCTGGCCCTGAGCTCAGCCTCCAACTCACATCACAGCAATCCTCCTGCCTCTGCCTCCCAAGTGCTGGGATACAGCATGAGCCACCACGCCTGGAACTGTGGTGTGTGGTATTGATTGCCGCTGGGCATGAGTCTCCACGCCCGGTATTTTATGTGGTTACCAGGGATTGAACCTGGGCCCTTGTGCTTGCAAGACAGGCGCCACAACCACTGAGCTGACTCCCTGGCCCTCAGCAAGCGCTTTTACAGCAGTGAAGGGTGGAAGGGCACACTGTACCCTGAGGACAGATTGCCTGATTCCAGCTCTCAGCTTCACCATTCTTAGGGGGAAACTTTAAGCATGTGATGTTCCTGTTTTGAGTTTTTTAAAAAAATCTGTGAGCCAGGGTCACTATTGCTGCAAATTCTGTTTTATAAGCTAAAGAACAGTAACCAGTAGAGGTGCTCAGAGGATTCTCCGGCCTGTGGTGGTTGTGAGAGGGTCAGCTGGCTTGGCCTCACTCTACCTATTTCCAAAGAAGGATAGAGATTTTCCACTTCCCTGGGAGAGTGGCATATGTAGTTTCTCTTTCCCAGGGAGCAGTGAGGTCTCTGCTGGCAAATTTGAGGACACGACTTTCATCCTGCATTGAAGAGGCTTGTCTAGGCCTGGGGCATTGGGAGGTGGTCTGCCTGACTCTCCAGGCAGCTAGCTTGAGAAACTCTTGTGCCCAGGAATCTCTGACTTTACCTTTATTCACACATCCTTCAAAAGTATTGTCTGAACATGCCAGATGTAGGAATATAGTGGTAAGGGAAGCGGCCTGAGCCACAGAGCTGCCACGCAACAGCGAAGTGAAGGCAGGAAGTGGAAGAACAGCTCATGCACAACGTGTCAGGGATGCCTGGCGAAACGAGTAAAGCCGGATTGGGGCAGAGATAGAGAATGGTGGTGGAGGGGAGAAAGGCTGCTTTAGGTTGCAGAATGGAGGCTTCTGGGAGAAGGAGACATCTGAACAGAAGGAAGTGGAGGGGCAAAGGGGTAAGGTGCAAAGGCGCTTCTGAGGCTGGCTTGGGCTGGAGGTGTGTGAGGAAAGACAGTGAGGGGGAGCTGAGGGGAGGGGTGAAGATGGGAATTTATTCTGAAGGGGGTAGGGGGCTGTAGAGCAGGACAGTGGGACACAGGCTTCCTTGTGTGATGGTGGATCTCGATAGTTAGCTTGTTGGCCTGAGAGATGTCCAGGAGATTCTGAAAGCTCATCTGGGTGTCTGGGTGGCATGACCTTGAGCACTGTGGCTGGTCCTCTGGCCCTTCTTCTCTGGCTCTTTCTCAGCCTGTCTGCTTCCTTGATGCCAGACCGAGCAGATTTCCTGTACCCCGCCTTTCAGCCATGAACTTCTTGCCTTTGAGCCAGCTCTCGGTGGATGGCAACCTCTGAAACCTGAGCCAAAATGACCTTCTCCTCCTTTACACTGTGCACATCAGGTGTTCTGTCCTGTGATGGACAGCTGGCTGATACACACTCTCTAAAAAACTCATTTAGGCTGAGAGGGGAAGAATTGGGTCCCTGTAAGGTAAAGGCAGGAAGGCAACTCAGGGACTCCTGTGGTCTCATCAGTAAAGTAGATGGCAGCCTGCATTCCTTTTCTGACTCCATGCTTCTATTCATTCATTCATACATTCATTTCTAGACCCAGGGAGAGAACAGTTATTTGTTGTAGGCTACTGAGAAATCTCTGTGCATGGCATGGTGGTTCATGTCTGTAATCCCAGTTGCCTGGGATGCAAGTGGATCACAAATTCAAGCATCTCACTATCTTAATGAGACTCTGTCTCAACATAAAAGTGAAAAATGGCTGGGGATAAAGCTGGGGGTGAAGGCCCTGGATGCAATTCCCAGTATCACCAGAAAGAAAAGAAATTGAGTCCATAGGACTATCTATCTACTTAGCATAGCATTTGCATATAAACCAGTGGTTCTCCCTGGGAGACTGTCTTCCCTCACCTTGGAGGTGTTGACAGATCAGGAGATGTGTGATGGCCACACCTAGCCTGGGGCACCCCTGCACCAAGTGGGTAAAATCAGAGATGCTCAATGACATCCTCCAGGGCATGGGCCAGCCACCCACGATCAAAAATTGTGCAGGCCCCATGTCCATAGTGTTGAGCTGAAAATCTCTGGTCTACCATAGAATTCTGCAGGAGAGAAGAAAAGACCTTAAAGTTGGATGCCTCAACTCCAGAGCTCTGCATTCTTGGGTGCTTTTGCAGCCCCCCACCCCTTCTGAGGGGCTGTCTGCCTGACTGACTCTTTGTCCAATTCCTCTTATGTCCCTGTCCTTTGTGAGCTGCAGAAAGCCATTACATGAGTGTGTCTTATCATGAGAGGTACATGCAGCATCGGCCCAGTCCCTACCCCTGGTGGGCTTGTGTGTGGCATTTCCCACACACAAGCCCTTTTCTTCCAGCCACAGAGAAATGTGAGATGACATTTTCTAAAATCGTCACTTTGTAAAAATGCCAAGACTAATCTCGAGGCACAAAGAGCACTGTGGAAATCAAAATTGACTGAGGGAGCTGCAGCCAGTGAAGGCTGGATTTAAAGACTGCACTATGGCCTTGTGCTGTGCATGGAGGATATTTTTCAGGTGACATTGTCCATGGAAGGTGAGGGCTTCTAGCGTGTTTGTCTGACCAAATCTCAACCTGTCACCAGCTTGTGGGGTTGTGGGTAATCTTGTGGCTTTGGAAACTGCCTGGGCTAAATGCCTTCTTGTTTTTGTGGCATCTATGGCCAAGGGCAAGGTGCTAAAAGGCAAGTTGATTGGTGTTTCCACTTTTCCACTGAAAAATTCAATGTCTGCAAGGAAGTTTACTTCATAAATCTTTTTGTTTCATTTTGTTTTGTTATTTTTTTTGAGGCAGGGTCTCACTTTGTAGTTCAGGCTGGCCCTGAGCTCAGCCTCCAACTCACATCAAGCAATCCTCCTGCATCTGCCTCCCAAGTGCTGGGATTACAGGCGTGAGCCACCACACCCGGCACTGTGGTATGTGGTGCTGATTGCTGCTGGGCATGAGTCTCCACACGCAGTATTGTATGTGGTTTCTGGGGAATCGAACCCAGGTCCTTGTGCTTGCAAGACAGGCACCGGAACTTCAGAGCTAACTCCCCGGCCCCTACTTCATAAATCTTTTTTTTTTTTTTTTTAAGGTTTTTTTTGAGACAGGGTCTCGCTTTTGTGGTTCAGGCTGGCCCTGAGCTCAGCCTCAAACTCACATCACAATCCTCCTGCCTCTGCCTCCTGAGTGCTGGGATTACAGGCATGAGCCACCACGCCCAGCAATGTAGTATGAGGTACTGGTTGCTGCTGGGTGTGGGGTCTCCACACCCAGTATTGTTATGTGGTTACCGGGGAATCGAACCCGGGCCCTTGCGCTTGCAAGACAGGTGCCGGAACCACTGAGCTAACTCCCTGGCCCCTACTCATAAATCTTAATGAAAGCACTCTCATCTTATCCAGGTGCATGTAAACTGCTGAGAAGAAAGCAAAAGTTGGGCCTCTTGGAGAAAAAACTGACACTGTGTTTGGAGAAGCCCCCATAGCTCTGGTCCATCCAGTTCCTTGGGTCTCAAAGATGGGCCCAATTCAGGAGGAGGAGAGACTGAGTGGATGCCAGGCAACAGTAACCATGGGGAGGAAGGCATGGTGAGTTGGTTGTGCACAACTGGAGCTAGAGGCCAGGGCAGACAGAAGGAGGAGCTCAGACATTCTCCTTCAGTCTTCTGCTGCTGAGCTGGAGGTCAGACAAGGACACCAAGGATTATGGGGGTGCCAGGTAACCCCCAGGGGGCTCTGTGCTGAGCACAGGCTACCTAATTAGCCAGGTGGGAAGAAGTCAACTTGACTTCCAAATAAAGTCGGAAGTGGGCTGAGAGTCAGTTCTGGCCCCACTGAGCTGTGAGGCTCTTAGAACAGCGTCTGCACTTAGTAAGTTCAGTGTGACTGTTACCACTGTTGTGACTATGTCTCTTTCTTCTTCTAGATCACAAACAGAAGAACTAAGCTCAATAGCTAGGTCTGCCCTTTCTTTCCTTTCCTTTCCTTTTCCTTTCTTTTCTTTTCTGCAGTATAGGAGATTGAACCCTGAGCCTTCTGGTTGAGCAACATTCCCAGCCCTTTTTATGTTCTGAGACAGGATCTCACAAAGTCACTAAGCTGCCCAGGATGAAGTAGAATTTGTGGAACTTCTGCCTCAGCCTCCTCGAGTTCTAGGGTTATAGGGCTACACTTGGCTTGCATCTGAATTTCACACCTTCTCTTACTTCTGGGTTCTGTAGAAACATGGCAATCATTTGGATTTGTAGACAGTTTATAGTGCGCATGTGTTAGTCAGGATGGGTAGGTGATGCTTGGTAACAAGTAGTCCCCCAGTGGCTCAGATTTCCGAGTCTGTGTCTTTGGTTCATGTCCAGGGCACTCTGGTTGTGGGGATGAGGCTGTGTTCACAACTATGATAGCCCTGGCTATGAGAGGGTCTTCTTAAGAGACATGTGTCTTTCCTAGACTGGCTCACTCACAACTCTCCTCTGCTCCCTCTGCTGCTTCCGGCTACTCCATGTTCCACAGACCTGGGTTTCTTTTGTTTTGTTTGTTTTGAGACTAGTCTCACTATTTAGCTCAGGCTGGCTTTGAACTCTTAGCAATCCTCAAGCCTGGGCCTGCTGAGTGGTGGGATTACAGGTGTGCATCACCACACCTGGTAGGTCTGGATTCTTTCCCAACTTTTCTGCTTCAAAAGTTCTCCCCATGGCTGGCTCCTTCTCACCTTTGGTAGCTCTTGACCACCCATCTAAAGAGTCCCTTGTCCCACACATTCTTTACCACATCACTCTGGTGCTTCATCCCAGCTATGTTCTAGATGTCTTGATCAGTTATTGTGTAAAACATTAGCTGCACAAGGACAAGGGCTTGGTTTTGTTCCAGCTGTAACTCCAGACCTTAGTACGTAGTAAATACTCAAAGCACTTGTTGAATGAATAAATGTCTGTCTTCATCCACTAGAATCTATAGTCTGAGCTTAGGGGCCTTATTTGCTGAATCATCAGTTCCTTAGCTAGGCAAATCACTCACCGTATGTTTGTTGAATGAATGAATAAGAGCCACGATCTACAATGTTGTTTCTCTCAGTCTCAGGCAAGTTTCTCACAAGATGCGTTTAAGTGGAGAGGAGGGATTTGTGCAGCAGTCTTCTACTTGACAGTAGATAGGGTTGATGGTAGACAGGGTTCCCCAGCAGAATAGCTTGATGACTGAAAGGGTCATCCGAGGTGTCTCCACAGGGTTTTAAACTCATCACACTTGCACCTTCGGTGGCTCCCACTTGATGACTGCCATGGCTTCCTTCCCAGCACACAGGCCATTCCCTGAACCCAGCTCCCTTGTTCTTTGGCTTTTCTTCCCTTTCTCTCCCTCCTGGAGGTGCTGTGGCTGTGGGGCAGGTCTTTGGGGACTGATCTGGGTGAGGTGGAGTCCAGGCTCAGCAGAACAGCTTTGTGGTAGATATATCCGGTCTGAGGCACCCCACCACCCGCAGTGGGTGGGCGGGACCGGGGTGGACCCATCCCCACTGTTGCCCTGCCCTGCGGAGCCTTGGTGTAGCTCCACGATTCTTGGGCCCTGAGCAGAGCAGTTCCGTCTGGGGTATGTGGTACTGCTGTGCTGTGGTGAGTTGCAAAGCGAGTACTCAGCACATTTGCTTTTGCTGTTTCTCTAGATTGGAGGGTCTGAAACTTAACTCAGTCACACTTTCTTCAAGTGAACCTTTACAGACAACCTCGATAGCTAAGGGGGACCCTAGGGTGAGGCTCCCAGAGGTCTTGAACCCTCATACCCCATCCCCAGACAGCTAGAGAACAGTGCTTCTCGGCTTGGCTGGGCCAGCAGCTCCATCATAAAGAAGTAACTTTGGAGTCCCCCCGCCCCTGTCTCTTGGGTATGATGCAGCCTGGGAACCTGTGTTTGTGGCACAGTTGTCAGTAACTTCAGGTTCCGAGCGCCAAGTTCCTTTGGGGAAGCCACCCCAGCTGTGTCCTTCTGCCCCATCCAGGGAGACCCTTTGACTCAGTTTCCCCACTCCTGTGCAGGGAAACCTGTCCAGGGTAGTAGCATTTCCACAGTGCTGTGCATATCCCCTATTATTTTCTGTCCTGAGGACAGGGAGGAAGAGGCAGCACTCAGCTGGGAAAACTGCACCGAAGACTGGAGGGGCCTTTTCATCGGTTGGCGCTACTGGTGTCCTACTATTATATCTGCTGCCCCTTCCCTTCCTATCATGTCAAGGATGAGGTCTACCGGTTCCTAAGTCCTAGGCAGAGCATGGCTTTCTTCTTGCCCTGACATCAAAAGAATACTGTCTTAGCTCAGTATAGGGCTAAGACCTGTAATTCTAGAATTCTGGGAGGCTGAGACAGGAAGGTCATTGCAAGTTGGAGCTCAGTCTGGGCAACTTAGCAATTTTTTTTTTTTTTTTTAGTAATTTTTTTGAGACAGGGTCTTGCTTTGTAGCTCAGGTTGGTCCTGAACTCAGCAGTCCCCCTGCCTCTGCCTACTGAGTGCTAGGATTATAGGCATGAGCCACCACTCCCGGCACTTGGTATGTGGTGCTAATTGCTGGGGGGTGTGAATCTCCATGCCTGGCAATGTTGTATGTAGTTACTGGGGATCGAACTAGGGACCTTGCACTTTCCAGACAGGTACATATCTGGGATGAGGTCTACTGGAACCACTGAGCTAAATCCCTGGCCCAACTTAGCAATTTAGTGAGACCTTGTCTTAAAAGGAAACAAGGAGGGCCGGGGAGTTAGCTCAGTGGTTCCGGTGCCTGTCTCGCAAGCGCAAGGACCCGGGTTCTATTCCCCGGTAACCACATAACAATACTGGGTGTGGAGACCCACACCCAGCAGCAACCAGTACCACATACCACAGTGCCGGGCGTGGTGGCTCACGCCTGTAATCCCAGCACTC
>PVIR01023524.1:0-26942 GCA_004026965.1 Petromus typicus | reverse complement strand
AGGGCACAAACCAGGAGGCACAGATTTTTTTCTCCCGACCTCCTTGGCTTGTATGTCCCTCACTTTTAAGTTGCCTGCAATCTTTCTAATGTGTCCTGTCTTTCCACATTGGTGACGTTTGTTATTTCCTTGTAACCCCTGAGCAGTGGCTTGCCCTGTAAGATTAGTTTGGAAAGATGGAGAGCCTAGGTCTACAATAGCTTTAATCGAGCCCTCAAAAGGAGCTCCTTGAGCCTTCAAAGGATACATAGCTCTCTGACTTTTCAGCATTGGCATTTTCAAAGCCAAAGATTCAAGTAGAACGTTTTGTACTTCTGGATCTGCAATAGCTTGATGAAAAGCAGTAGTCAACCTCTTTAAAAATTTAGTATAAGGTTCTCCAGCACTCTGCATAATTTTATTAAAAGCAGTAGCCCTCTTTCCTGGCTCTTCAACCTTATCCCAAGCCCTGAGAGCAGCAAGGCGACACTGTACAATGGTAGCATCATCATATGGTACCTGTTGCTGTAACTCAGCATATGGTCCTTCTCCTAACAACATTTCTCGCATTATGGCAACATTTGTCTATTCTTTTGCTCCATGTCAGAGGCTTCCCCTCTCCACCAAGAAAGCCATTGTAATTGAGGTCCTGCCTCGAGAACATCAGTAACTCCATCTTTCCAGTCCCTGGGAATTATTTTATAGGTATTAGCCCAATTACTGATGATTTGTCGAACATAAGGAGAATGCCTTCCATAAGAAACCACTGTTTCTTTAAAAGTTTTTATGTCTATGGATTCTGAGGGAGTCCAGTTCAGCTGAGTATAGCCATGGGGATATTGCTGATTAGGAGGCATTTGCTGGATTGTAACTGGAAACATACTTAAGGTAGAAACAATTCATCAGGGGATTCCATAGATTTAAAACATTTAAAACTAAAAGGGGAATTCTGTAGAGTAACACCTGCTACCGCTTCCCCAGCCATGTCTAGTGGAGTTGCTGAGAGTTCCCTATTTTGCACAGCGAATGCCAGTGTCTTTTGTCTCTGTAGTAGCTCAACATTATGCTGCAACTTTCTCATCTGAATTATCAAACTGTCAATTTCATTTTCCTCTTCGCTCTCAAAAATACCTTCACTTAGGTTTTCCCTTAGTGGAGGAGGTGACAGCTCTTCCTCCAGATCTTCCTCTTTCACTATTGTCTTGTAGCAGCAGTTGAGCATACTGTTTTACCAGAGATAGAAAATTTCCCATAACCTGCTATAATGCTGAAGTCTTCCACTCTCCAAGACACCCTTCAGTCCCCAAGCGTCCTGACCTCCGAGTCCTTCAATGCCCGTGTTGGGCGCCACTTGTCGGTGTAATTCCGATATAATGTCCGGGGTTGCAGAAGGGATGAGATCCCGCAGGGAGAGCAGCCTCGGAGGACTGAAGCCCTGAGCTGTCTTCCATCAGCCCCTTTATTGTGGAATGATTACAAATTAACAAAGCCTGGGGAACGTCCTGATGATAAGGAGACTCAGGAGTTCTGCATAATGAGCTCTGCAGTTCTGCTGAACTTGTTGTCCCAGGAAAATCGCTAAATTGCTACATTTTTCCCTACACTGCTCTTTTAACTTTCTTAAAAGCTCTTACAGATACTCGTAGTCCATTCCTGATTGTCCTGTAGTAATGCTCACAGCTACTTTGCCCATCCCTACAATACACTGCATGGTCTAAGTGAGAAGAGCATAGCTGAGAAAATTGTGTCTTGCTCCAGATCACAGAGATTGTGAGCAGAAGTATTTGCAGTATGATTTCAGGTGTTATATTTGTGTTGTCTTCTCCCTGCACTGCGGATGCACACACAGCAAGAATAGAAATTTGCTGCTGCTTTCAAGTTGACATGCCTGTGTCAACTTTAGGTTGTGTTTACAGCTCTGTAAAGTCCTGGCAGTCTTATTCTTACAATGGTATTAGACCTTGTGAGTTTTCAGTGAATCATATTATTTTCATCAGAAGTACTCTGGGCATCTGTCCTCTGATTGCATTTCATCATCTTTACCAAACAAATCTTTCAGATTTTGTACTAAGTGATATTTCATTCTGCAGGATTACTTTTTCCTGATATTTTCTTCTTTTGTCAAATAAAAGGTACAATGGTTGTGCAGAATAATATGAAGGTCTTGAGAAAATGTATATGTGTAGGGAAAATTATCAGATGATATCAATGAATATTTGACTCATTTCTGCTACACTAATTCACCTCATAAAATCAGTAATAATATTTTAAAGTCTCTGAAATTCTGTATTTTCTTGAACAGTCTGTCTCCTAGATGATGTGTACAAGATTTGGTATTCATGTTTTGGTATTCATGCTTTTTTTTTTTTTTTTTAGTTTGATGAGGCTTTTTAAAGTATGCTGAACACTTGTAGAGCGTTCCCAGTTTATTTGTACACATTCTCTGCTGCTTGTTTGTGGGAATTTGGTTTAATCATCCTCCACTGTCTGTGTCCAGATGACAACCTGCATTTACATCTGTTAGGATCCCTTGCAGTTATGCCAAATACTTACTACAATTTGTGTAATCTGTGTCATTCAACTTTACTGTCACCCACAATTTAAAGAAGTTGCTGAATATGGAGAACAGTTAAGGAGATTAGTGCAGGGCTGGCTGGCTCCAAAGCAAAAACTTCATTGTGGAAATGTGTAGCAGGGGAGATCTGCTTACTTCAGGTCAGAAGGAAGCACTTGGGCAGGGCATAGCCTTAGAGCTGCCCCTCCATAGGTACCACCCCCGTGACACGCCTCTCCACCAGGACCCACTTCTTAACAGCATGCTCCGCCCAACTTCATACACAGTTTATAGACACTTTATCTGATCTAAGCCATCATACATCAGTCACCAGTAGACTCACCCACAGATGAAGACAGAGCCGCTGGGATCCCGTCACCTTCCAAGTCTGCACGTTGGAATACATGAGCCTTTCTAGATCTAAATCCTCACAGTTATTCATTTATGTTAACGTTGAGGAATTCTCCTTGTCTGCATGTCTCGTGAAAGTATAATCACAACAATTTGTCAAGTACTTTTTTTTTTCACAGAGTCAAGCAGAATTCATGTAATCTGTTTAATTCAGTACTACTTTTTTAGAATTACTTTTCATGCTGATATTAAATAAGTAACATGAAGATGAAAGAGTAGGTATCAAAATTGAAACTTTATAAGGAATAATGATATAACAACCTCCTCATAATTTTTCTGCAAAATTTTATATACAATTTTTATAAAAGTATAGTTCCACTACTTGTATTACTTGTATAAGTTATTGTTATTCTAATTCATTGATGACATATGATCAGGATTATTTGAGTATTCTTGTAAGGTAGGCAAAATCCTCTGTTAATTAGTGTCTCAGAGTAATATGTTAACAGATTGTAGATAGCCATAAAATTTTTTTTTTCTCATCACATACTTTTTTTTTTGAGACAGAGTCTCACTTTGTAGTTCAGGTTGGCCCTGAACTCAGCCTTGAACTCACAACAATTGCCTCTGCCTTTTGCCACTGCCTCCAGAGTGCTGGGATTACAAGTTGAGCCACCATGCCTGGCATTATGGTATGTGGTACTGATTGCTGGTGAGTGTGAATCTCCATGCCTGGGATTGTTGTATGTAGTTACTGGGGATGGAACCTGGGATGTTGTACTTGCCAGATAAATACCAGAACCACTGAGATAAATCCTTGGCCCTCTTATCACATACTTTACTTTGTATTCTCTACAGTGAATTTAAGAGAGTGAATTTAATGGCTAATATCTCAGTTGCAGTGTGAATTATTAAAGAAAGATAACTCTTGGGCCAAGGATTTAGCTCAGTGGTCCTGGTGTCTGCCTGTCAAGTAGAAGGTCCCAAATTTGATCCCGGGTAACCACATACTACAGTGCCGGGTATGGTGGCTCATGCCTATAATCCCAGCATTTGGGAAGCAGAAACAGAAGGATCCCTTTGAGTTGGAGACTGGCCTGGGCTACATAGTGAATTCAAGGCCAGACCCTGTCTCAAAAACAAAGAAAAGGATGATAACTCTGTAAGCAGGATTGATTGCTAAGAAAACATAGTTAGGCTAGCAATGTTTTGAGGAACAAATTTGTTAGGCTTATCAGTTAGAATAATTAGGAAGGACACATTATCTGAGCTGTCATAAATCAAATGTCTCACAAAGTCCTGTGAATTTGAATTGGAAGTATGTAAATGGCGTTAGGAAAAATATGGATTGATAACGTGGTTACAGGAAAGACATAGCATATTATTTATATCCTTGTTCCACTTAATTTTTTACTGATTTTTATTGGGATGAAAATATTTAAAGAATTTTCACATTTTCATGGCATGAAATCAGTTTTAAGAGTATTTTAGAAGACTACCATAGTGAAGCTATCCAAACAAAATTCAAAAGAAATAAGAATTAGTGTCTTAAAATGTCCATATGATGGGAGAGTTAGGGAGAGTCAAGCTCAGCCATACAATATATTCAATGTGTTTAATTTTGACAGTAGTTTTAAAAGAAATTTTGAAAAAGTAATACAATTTTAATCTTGTTAATTGAAATTTAGTTTATAAAAATAAATGGGCTATTAAACTTTTGAAAGGTTAAAATAAAATTAGAAGGACAGTGAATAAAAAGCTGAAGAGAGGTAAAGATATATAGTAAGAAAAGTAGTTGAAAACAGTTGAAATCATTTCCTGTCTGAAATAATTTATGGAAAAAAGATTAGATTTTTTTTTTTAAGTGTTACAGAACTACATTGAGAGTCCAGGTTAACATTTCAATTTAAAATGAGAATTCGGAGCTGTGTTAGGGTGAGCCCATCAGCCATGTAGGCCCAGATGTAGTGAATATGGTGGAGGAGGGCACAGCCAGTGTCTCCGTGAGCCTGTCTTCCCATTGGACAGTGCTCACCAACCGCGCTTCCATCTCATCCCTTCATGAAGACTGTAAAGAGGACTTTCAAAACTGCTTCAGAAAAATGGCAAAACACTGGGGTAAGTTTGAAGAGAGGAGAGGTTTTGGGGAGAGATAAATGGCAGTATTTCTTTTCTGTGACAAATGGTAAAAATTTAAATGTTCATCATACCTTCTGATCACCTCTTGTTTGTAATGTGTCAAATTTCTTTTTTAAATATTTCACTCTTCTCTTTTTGTGTGCTTTTCTACATCTTTTCTAAAGAGAAGTGTGTTGGGCCGAGGAGTTAGCTCAGTGGTTCCGGTGCCTGTCTGTCTTGCAAGCGCAAGGGCCCAGGTTTGATCCCTGGTAACCACGTACCATACTGGGCGTGGAGACTCACCCCAGCAGCAACCAGTACCACATACCACACACCACAGTGCCGGGCGTGGTGGCTCACGCCTGTCATCCCAGCACTCGGGAGGCAGAGGCAGGAGGATTGCTGTGATGTGAGTTGGAGGCTGAGCTCAGGGCCAGCCTGAACCACAAAGCGAGACCCTGTCTCAAAAAACCTAAAAAAAAAAGAAGTCTGTTATAATTCTGAAAGTACTTTGCCGTTTGATAATTCTGACTGTCTAAAAAGGTTTCCTTTTTCCTGTGCAGTTTGAACATGGAACATAACCTGTAGGTGTAGATGTTTAAGTGTTTGTCATCCAAGTGTTTCCTCACCTTCTCCATTTGCTACTCATTTTATAAAATTCTTATCCATGAATCACGTATTTTTTACCTCCTTTATTCTTTTGCTATTTCATTTTAACTTTTATTGCATGTTTTTAAATTGTCTCATAATTCCTGCTTGGGTCCTTTTTCTTTGTCCGTTTGTAAAGTAATACTTTACTCAAAACCTAAAGTGTTTTTTATAACTCATCATCATATTTATGATTCTTTCATTGACATGTTGATCTCTTGATGAATGCGTTAACTACATTCTTTTCTGTTTTGACTTTTACATCTTTTTCTGGTTTCGATTGTTACCTGTACATTAACCATCTCTTACTCTGTGCTGCCTTTTCCCCGATTGGATCCCTTGACATACTAATCATTGTTATTTTCAGTGTGGTAATACCAAAAAAGTATGTCTTATTTGAAACCGGATCTGATGTTCTTTGCTTCTTCAGACTTGTGAGCTTTTTATTATGCTCTATAATCTAATTTAAAAGATAACTGTGATGTGTAATAGGAAATTATGTGAACAGGTTTTTAGTGATAAGTTGCATGTTGATCTTGCTAGGAATGGACTGTGTTTAATGTTTTCAATTGCTCTAAGTTTCCATTGGGTTCAGATGTCTCAGGTGTCTTTGTTTTGTTTTGTTTTGTTTTGTTTTTTTCCCCTTCTGTATTTTCTTTAACTTCCCCAAGAACTCCTGCTTCAATAATTTTGCAGTTCTTTTAGCTATTAATCACTGTTAGTGCAACACACAGCCAGGTTTTTTGGCAAGACAAATTAATCTTAATCACTAAATTAATCTTACAGTTAAATCTCAGGGAGCTTGTGACCTGCATACATATTTATTAGCTTTCTGTCTCCTTTGCCGGTAGTCTGGAGAGGGCTGCAGTCTTGGTATACCCTTCCAGTGGAGAAGAAGTTCTGATAAAGTCCTTTCCCCTGAAGAACAGAATTTTGTTACAAAGAATGCTGTAGGCCTATTTCAGAAGCCTTACCTTTTTTTCTCCTGCAAGACCCGCTAGGGGGACTTTGTTTTCGCTTCACAGTGAGAACTTGGTGGGGTTCTTGGTTAGAAAATCCACAACAGGATGAATATCTGAGACTTTAGACTCCCATGAGTTCCCATTCTCATCTGTATTTTCACCCTTTCATCCATTTGTCCCCTGTTCTAGTAAACAGGTCTTGGCTGTGGTTTGCAGAATTTACATACTCTTTCTTCGGGCTTTGAGGTGGCAATATGCCTTGACAGGTGGGGTGGAGGTGGGGAGCGTCACTGATCATATTCCATTTTATTTTTCTTGAGAGAATCAGAAGAGTGATATCTTCTGGGCTGTTATGTCAAATCTGAAACCAGACATATTTTCATGATTTAAGCAAATTTCAGTAGTTTTACAAATTTATTTCAAACATCAAATGTTTTCACAGAACTTCTGTCATACACTGGTCTTATGAAGAAGACCAATCCAGGCATGAATGATCTAGGAGAAGTGGGAAGAAAATCATCAAATGTTCTGCTGGGTAGAAGTGAAAAGCTGTTAGCACTTAGCATGAGCTAGGCAGGACCAGAGCTGAAGCCTTTTGTGCTCTAGTTTGTCAGGCACTCTGTCTTTCGTTGATGTCAGTACTTCATATTGTATTTTTTCATGACATGTTATACTCATCGTTGATTATTCATAGTGTTTATTGTGTGTCCTCATACTTATTCAGAAACAGTTTATTTTGGAGAGAAGGATGGAAAACATTTTAAAATGCGTATTTCATGTGACTGAAAAATAAAATATTCTGCTTGAAATTCTCATTAAGGAATATGTATTTGTTACATAAGAATACAGACATTATCTTTTTATTTTCTATGTTCTTTCCCTAAGTGAAATTAAAATTTTTAAGAAAATATGTCAAAGTAGTTGGATATAATTACTTCTTTTCTTATCTAAAATATATTATTTGATAATCTTTCCCAAAATGATTTGATAATCATTCCTAAAATGTTGTTACCAATTTTGCTTTTATGATAATTATAAGATATGTTAGAGAAGCCTTTCTTAAGTCTTCTAAAAACTTCATAGTCTTGAAAATCTCAGCTACATTTTGGTGAGTGGGACAGAGTCTGATATATAAACTGTTTTATTGGCCTTCCCATTTCTGTCATGTTGTATGTGCTTTTGACCTGCTTTTCACTGACCCGGTAATTTAGTCCATTACTGGTCTGTGTAAATCTCAGCCACAGCTGTTTCCCAAGGTGGTTCGGGTCTGAGGAGTGGTTGGTGCTGATGTGCAGCAGGAAATCCTGCACATCAAACGGCTGGTTTGGTTCACTGTAACCTTGTTAAAGTACTGGTCAGGCTGCACTTAGGGAGTTATTTAATGAGTTTCCCAGTAGTGTTTGTGTACAAGGTTTAGATGACCACTGCTGTTTTTCTTCATTCATCATGATTCAGAAAAGACACTTGCTTTTTTTTTTTTTATCAGAGTCAACTATGTATCCAGTACTTTTTAAAAAAGTTATCTTTAGACATTTTGATAACTGCTAGAACATCTCTAGAACAGTAGTGTCTATGATATAAACTTCATTTGGGAACTTTCAGCATGCCAGGCATTGACCTAAAAAGCATTTTTAAAATAGAAAACATGCTATCTTTAAGAAACTAATAAACATCAGGGAGGCAGGTGTAAAACAAATTATAATAAGCAAGATAATAAAATTCTATTCAGGAGTTTCAGGTAAAGCACAAAATTAACTTGCTCAGCTTTTAGGGACAAGATCATAAAAGAAATTTCATAAGCTTTGTTTCCTTTTTATTTAACCATCAATTTTTCTTTCCTTTCTGTATATAGGGGGCAAGGAGTCATAGGAAGAGCAGGGGAATGGTAAAAAATGGGAATCAAGGTGTGTCAGGTACTGGTGCAAACACTCAATGTTGAATATGATCATAATGTATATATAAAAGTAACAAAATCAATTAAAAAATAAAAAATTTCATTTAATGGGACCTGAAAAATTAGCTTCTAACTAGCAGAGGCAGTAGAAATATTATGACTATAGTATGAGTTGAAGATTGTTTAAGTGCTTACTTAATTTTTCTTCAGTTTTAATTAAATATTCACACAGTAAAATCCATCCATTATAAATTAGGCAGACTTAATGCAGTTGTACAGTGACCACTTAAATCAAGATAATCATGCACTACTCCTTTGTAGTCCATTTGTACATTAAATTTTCAAAGATAGCGAATATAGTCTTCACTAGAAAGAAATGTTGTCTCTGCATTTCTGATAAAGAATTAGTTATTCTGTATGTTAGCCAGAATTTTTTCCCTATCTTTCCAATTCTGCATTAGTTGTATGTCTTAATAAGATAACTTAGGCAATACTATAATGAATATTAATGTTTTAGTCATGTATTAATTTTTACCTTATGTTACCATAGTAGCTGTTTCCATTAGTTGTGGGAAGGTATGTGATTCCAAACTGTATGATTTTTATTTTATTTTGTAGTAATAAAATTGAACCTCGGACTTCTTGCATACTATAGAAGTACTTTGACACTGAGTGATAACCCTAGGCCAAAACTGTCATTCCAAATACACAGCTGATTTCTCCACAGACGTTTTAGAAAGGCCCTAGCAGGCTGAAAGAACAAGCTAATGGTTTCACAAACGAAGGTTAGAATTCAGTTTTGTGATTTTAGAAAGGCCCTGGCTTACCCAGAGATAAGCTGATGATTGTTAAGAAGAAAGATTAGAGGTACAAAGTCAAAGTCCATAGTTAAAATGAGTGTTTTCATTTATGAATTTAGATCCCACAATACCTAAAACATAGAGTTATTCTGTTTGTCAAGATCATTCAGCACCATTTTGTATGATTTGGAAAAGCAAATATATTCACTGTCCTAAAGTCCAGAGTCTGAGATTGGGATTTTATTGCTAGCATTGTATTTAGTCATACACAACATTTTAAAAATTGACATTCCACTGAATTTGCTACAAGGAAAGTGTGTGTGTGTGTGTGTGTGTGTGTGTGAAAGAAACCTAACAAACTGTGTATAGATTAAATTACATTTTCTATAGGAAATTATTGATGTTCTGTATTTAAAGGTGTAAATTGTTTCACACTTCTTTTCTCTGTTTTGCACATCTACTTACCTGTCCTGTAGTACTGTTTTGACATCTCTATTCCCTGCTCATTCTTACTGGGTGGAGGAGAAATTCTTTCTCTGATGTGAGTTAAGAAGAAATGAACGAGCTTGGAGAACCACTCACGTTACTTCTCTGTAAGCACGTTTTCTTGTGTTTTCTCACCTACAGTGAGTACATTTGAACTGCTTTTCTTTATATTAGGTCACATTGAAAAGGACTTTGTCCGTGCTAGAGGTGGCACGTACTTGGTCAGTGCTGTAATTGATTGATAAGTATGTATGTCTATTTAGTACAAATTAGTATTTAGAATTAAGGAAAAAAATTCAAAGTATGCCCTTTTCCAGTCTCTCTGCATTGTTGATTCCTAATTATTTGTTATCAGAGAATTAACATATATAAATATACACATACATGACATGGGTACTTTGAAATCGAATAATACCTGAGTGTTAGCAATTTGTATATGTTTGAAGAGTGTATTTTGTAACCATTGCTTGTAATGTTTTATGTATTCATAAGGCTTATTGAGCTTTTGATGTCCTACTGATTTTCTACTGATTTTCTGTTTCATCTGTTAAGTGTTGAGAGCTGCGTGCTAAAACCCACTACTATAATGATGATGATGTCCACTCCTTCAGTTTTCCCATATATAGTATGTGACTATGTTTTGGGTTCTTACAAATTTACATTTTTTTCTCTTTTCCTGGTGCCACTCTGTAGCTGTCTACTGTTTCCTAAAATTTATTTTAGATATTACTATTTCAACTTGATATTCAGTAAAACTAGAAAAATACGTTTTCCCTATCATCCCATTATTAATTTTCAGTCTTTCTGGGTATAGATATGTTTTATAAATAATGTATGGGAAGATTATTTCTTTAATTGATCTAACAGCCTTTTTAGTAGACTAATCTTTAGAGTATTTTTACATTTACAGCAAAATTGATTGGAAAATGTGTAAAAGTTTCCATGTGCTTCCTGTTCCCATGCACATGGAACCTTTCATGTTGTATACTTCCTTAGTCTTGTTCCATAAGCCAACATTGACATGTCATTATCACCCACAGTGCTACATACTTTACTTTAGGGCTCACTTACAGTGATACATGTTCTAAGAGTTTGGGCAAATGCATAATGACATGTATCCAACAGTGCAGTAGTGCACAAAATAAGTTCAGTGCCTGAATTATTCTCCTTATGCTGCTTAATAATCTTTACCTCACCCAACCCCTAATAAAAGGTGTTTTATTATCTCCTTAGGCCTTTTTCTAGAAGTCATGGGGTGAAAGTCATAAAAATATAGCATTGTCAGTTTTGAGTTGGTAACATGAATATAAGGTTCTGTCATGTTTTCTCATAGTATGATCCCTCATGAAACACAAGATAATGTTTTGATGTCTGGATGTGCCACAATTTATTTTTTGATTTTGGTTAGATAACTGAAGAAAATTTCGGTTGCTTCTGTGTTCGAAACTAGTGTGAACATCTGTTTGTAGGTATTTGTGTGCACGCAAGTCTTCAACTTAAATAAATACCAAGGAAACACGATTGCTGTGGCATAAGGCAAAGCTACATTTGAGTCTGTATGACTGGGACTCTGACAAAGTGCCTGAACAATTGGGTTTACACAGCCACAGTCAGTGAGGAGTCTTCTTGCTTTACCTCCTCACCAGCTTGGGTGAAGTCGTTTTTCTGGATTCTGCCCATTCTGATGGTTCTAAAGCTGCATCGGCGTTTTAATCTGCAGTCTTCCTTTGTACTTATTTTGGGTATTTTCTTTTGTTAGCTGTGTTTTAAAGTCTTTTACCCATTTTTTACATTTTTCTTTTTGGTTGTTTGTTAAGAGTCCCTTGTACATTTTGAGTAACAGTCCTTCATGAAATGTCTTTTTCAAATACTCTTCTAGTCCGCAGTCTGTTTTCTTACTCCTGTTTTATTTCACAAAGCAGAATCTTATAATTTTAATGAATATGTCTGTTGGGGTGCATATAAAAATTGTTCATAACCACCCAGATCAACATAATTTTTCTCATGTATTGTTTTCTCCTGGTTTAACATTTACATCTGTCATCTGAGTTTATTTTGGAGATGGTTGTAAAGTCTCTATTTATGGTCTCTCCAGACACACATATTTCATGTGCATTCCAGCTGCTCTGGAATCGTGTTTCAAAACATTACCTTTTCTTGATTGTTACTCTTTTTCTAACATGAGGTTGTTTTACTTCTTGTTCATGTACCAGTATCATAGGCCATAAACCGTGCATTCACAGCAAGAATTCAGCTCAGCTGTGGCAGATTGTGCTCTTTAATATTTTGATTGCTCTGAGTCTCTTAGTCTTTAGAATCCATTTATGCACACTTACAAAATTATTTTCTGGGATTTTGACTGAGATTGCATTGTAACTTGGAGATGAGCCACCTGATATCCTGACATCACTGAGTCTTTCCATCCATGGACATGGCCCGATTGCTCTCCATTTATTTAGTAGTTCTTTTCTTTCATCAGAACATGTAGTCCTTCTCATACAGATCTTGCATGTATTTTGTTGAGTATAAAGTTAAGTATTTCATTCTTTGGAGGCTGATATAGATGCTAACATTTTAAACTTTCACATCCAGATAGTGGTTTTTAAATCATTGCTGGTGTCATGCATTGTGATTCACTTTTACAACTGACTTGTGTCAGTTAATCTTAGGTTTCAGCTTGACTAGATTAAGACATTTCTGATCAGATGATTGGGTCCTAGGGCGCAGTGCTCGCTAGTGGGTTAATCCACTGATGTTTATAACTTAATGTGCTATTAGGAGGGACGACCCAGTTGTCACAGGCTGGTCACTGGAAATACAGCTTTAGAAAGTGTGTCCCTTGCTGGAGCTGTTTCCCTGGTTCTGTTTCCCAGCTGTCGTAAGTGGAGCCTTGCTCCGTTGTAGCCTTTTACCATGGTGTATCTACCGTGGAGCCAGCTGAGCATGGACTGAACCTCCGGAAACTCTGAAGCTAAAACAAACCTCTATTCCTTCAGTTTGTGGGTATTAGTTATTTTATCTCAGCAGTAGGAAAACTAATAACATCCCTAGTGTAAACACTTCTTAGGTTTAGGAGATGTATTGTTGGTTTCTTTTGCATTTTCTGTATAGACAGTTCTGTTTTATGTGAACAAAGTTGAACTTTCTTGTTAATCTTTATAACTTTGGTTTTCTTTTTTGTTTTCATACATTATTAGTTTGCATTACCATGTTGAAAAACGGTAAAGAGAAGAACTTTACTTTGTTATTGATCTTAGAGGTAAAGCCTCAAGTCACTATTAAATATGTTAGTTGTAGATTTATGTGTGGATGTTGTCTATCAAGCTATAGGGGTTTTTTTGTGAATGTTCTTCATCAAGCTGAGTAAATTTCCCACTTTTCCTAGTTTAATGTGAGTTTTTATCTTGCACCCATGTTGGATTTTGTCAAATACTTTGCATGTGTTAGTTGATATGATCCTATCTCTCTTCTGTTTCTGGAAACAAGAATTAAATCAATTTTTATACCCTGAGTCAGCCTGGCATACCTGCAATAAATTGTACTTGGTAAGACTCAGATTATTGGATTATATTTATATAATTGGATTTGATTTGCTAATATTTCTGAATGATTTGTTTGCATCTGTTTCTGGGGGATATTTTTTCTTTTCTTGTAAAGTCTTGCTCTGACATTTATGATTTTTATTAACATTGTATTATCCCCATGATTCTCCTTATAATTTTTATGCCATACTCCCACTGGACATTTAAAATATTTTTACTTATGTATTTTATAGTAATATTGTCATATGCATCCTGATATATACTGTCCTTTATATACTATAATCAGTCTTCTTTTTTTGTACATAATGTACTTGAGAAAACATGTTAAAGCTTGTCAATAAATTTACATAAGGGTTTTCATTTTCCCAGGCTATAAACTTTTGATATCAGTAATTATACCTTTCACAATCCTCCAGTTATATTACTTCAGTGTGTGTGTTTGTGTGTGTGTGTGTGTGAGAGAGAGAGAGAGAGATTGAGGAAAGAGCCCAAACCTATCCCAGCCCTTTTATATTTTGAGTCCTCTCATTAAGTGTTTCCAGCTTGTGATCTCTCATGCTTTGGTCTTCCAGAGTGCTAGGATTCCAGCCATACACCAGCCTGCTTGGCCATGTGTTTGCCTTTTCATGGATCTTATATAGACTATTCTGTGCTCAATAAATGCCTGCTTAAGGCTAATAATTCATTCCTTTCAAAAAGTTTAGTGATTTTCAATTTATTACAATTTAATTTTGCTGATGATTTCTGCCGTCTTTTATTTTTTCTTTTTCTGTTTTCCTTGTTTAATATAAAATAATGTGAGAACAATTCACTTTACTGTCATGGAAACAAAATACAAATGATAGTTATTCTTATTTTATGTCTGCCAGACCCTCCCTTTACATTAAATATTCCTTGTTCAGCTCATTTTGAGAAACAAATGTGGTTCTATCTAGTTCAAGAATGTTATTGTACAAAATTTGAACGTGGAGGTAGTACTATAAATAAACAATCAAAATGAACGTTAAATGTGTAACATTTTCTAGTGATGAATTCCCAAGAGTAGGAATCACAGATTGTAAGAATATTTACAACACTCAAAGCATCAAATTTTTTCTGAAAAGTATCACACAAATTGTTACTCTTTCTTTGCAAGTATGTATGAGTCTGTTTTTTTCTTCTCTGCCATTCTTTTTCCTTCATGCTATAATTGTGAATGTTTGTTTCATTTCCAAAGTTCAGTGGTTCCCAATGCATTAGTAATAAGGACGGGGCATTAGGAGAGAAACAGACCGTGAGAGCCCTGCTGCCTTTGGATGGGACTGTGCCAGGGTGGTATGTAGCCTTCCAGCTATTCTCCTGTGTGAGACCACAGCTTTTTCACCTCTGGAAGTTGCAGAGTACAAGGCATTAAGTTTGAGCAAAGACTGGAGCTAGACCCTGAATCTGCTCTACCAGCGCTTTCGACCACCCAGCCCCTGAAACTGTGAGGAACAAAGTTGTATTGTGTATAAATTTCCTAGTTTGTAGTAATTTGTAATGGCCACACAAAGAAGCTAAGGCACTTGCTGAAGGGATTACCGTACATACATGGCTCACTTATTTCAAATGTCTGTTTGAAGGTCACTTTTATGCTGAAATAAATTTACTGTATCATGTACACAGGGAATAGAATTGTGCACTTTCAAAAGCTGTTTCTCTTGGAAATGTTTAAAATAAAATGTTCTTCTGCTTAAATTTAGGGATATGTCAAATCTTTGGCATTTAATAAGATATATACTACTAAATATAGAGACCACTTTATGAAAACATAAACTGGACTTTTACTTTTTTATGTTGATATGTCTCTCAATTTATGTTTCAGTTCTTTAATCACTCCCTTAAGTCAAAACCTTATTTAAATAAAGTGAATAACTTATGTGCTTACATTTTCCCAGGCCTGTTAAAAATTTGACTATTAGGTTGAAGTAAACTGCTACTATATTTCGTATTATGACTTTATTTTATTCATAGTAAAAAGCTTATTGGTTTAATTTGGTTTGTGGCAACTTTAAACTGATTTAATCTTGTACTTATCTTCCTTAAGTTTTCTTTCCAAAAATATTTAATGTATTGGCCCAGAAATGGGGGAATGCCAGTAACTGATTTTATATTGGGAAGTTTATTAAATTGATTTAGTGTTTCGCTTCTTGTTACATGGAGGCTCCAACATGGGCATGTACACTTTAGACCATCCTGCCAGATCACTGATCTCCAGAGTGTGAGCCACATATGCACAGAGCTGACGTTAAGATTACTGTATTCCCACACACAAGTCAGTAAGGCTGCTTAGGCTGAAATTTATTGTCAAAAACTTACATGTGAGTAATTAGGATTTAATCTTTATAGTATCTCATATGAATCATATGCCATGGAAGAAGATATTTTTGTACATCTTTACACACACATAGGAATCAGGTAAAAACCACAGGACCTCTCTATTTATATTTGAGTGCATCAAACATTTTCCTTTGGAATAATTCTTCCAAAAGCACTGGGAAGGCATAATTATTGGAGCACCTTTACTTTGCACTGAATTTTAAAAGATCCTGTTTACACCCTTGCGTCAAGCATCTACTCTGTAAGGTTAATGGAACCCTATAGATTGCATCTATCTATTTCTGTAATTGCATTAAATTATTTTACTGCAATCTCACTAGTGTTAGGAAGTAATCAGTAAGATAAGCAAATTGTAAAAAACTAATCCTGCATTCTGTTTACTGGGATAAATTTCATTTGGTTTTCATAATGCCTTTTGTAATGTTATAAAGCCAAGTGATATTATCGGAACCCTTAGGGGACAGTGATTGCACATTACCTACATCACAGTGAGAAGAGGCAACAGTTTAGTGTGTCACGTGGCTTTGATTATGTACAGGAGCAACGGGGAACGTGCCTGACAGGCCTGTGTCTCCTGCACTGCCGCTCAGCGTCTGAAAAGAGTCCCTCTGTGAGAAGAGCATCTTCCATGTGTGCTAGACTTTAAGCCGGTCTGTATAATACCAGCTAGAGAAAGGGCTTGTGCAACAGTTGCTTAATACAAATGTTAGTTCTAACTGCAACATCTAATATATAGAGCTTTTAGAATAGAAAATAACCTCTTTAGAAGTGAAAGTAATTTTAATATGGAAAAAACTTGGAAAAGGTAAAAATGATAAAAAGTACATAAAATAAACACTTGGCATTTCACATCATTATGGAAATTCACATTAAAGCCATAGTGACAGATTCAGTTCATTTACTAAAATAAGTGAAAAAAGCAAACTAAAATCATTAAATGGTGAGTACTTGGGTAAAAGGAACTCTCACAAGTTTCTGTGGTGGGTATACCATTTGGAAAAATACTCAGCAGTTTTCTAAGTGTGTAAGCGATTTACTTCAATAAAAATTAAGTTATGTGTCCATGAATATCTTGACCACTTTATTCATGGTAGCCACAACTGGAATCAACCCAAATGTCTATCATCACTAGAATGGGTATACAAATTATTATGCATTCATACAGAGTAGTAGTGTAGTAATGAAAAATTAATTATGGAAATATAGGTGAATCTTACACATTTCTTGCAGAGTTAGTAAAACTGTATATGAAAGATACATCATGCAAAACTGATCTAAAGTGAATACCTGATTTTTGGTCTGGATATGAGTCCGGTAATTCTAGTATTAGTAATTCAGTTTTAGTGATAATCAGTAATAGCTACTATTACTGACATGTTAGGTCTAATAGCACCTGTTGTTTTAGAGATGGAACTGTTTTGGGCAATTAAATGTTCTACATCATGATTGAGATGTGTTTTACATGATAAGCACATAGCTTAGAGGTTTTAGAGTTCTACAGCTAAGATGTTAGTATTTTAATGAATTTAAAATCTGCCTGACACCATCCCCCCCAAAAGAAAGGATTTTATCACCACATAGTAGGTAGTGGTTGGCATTATAGATGACAAGACATGGGCAGAATATCTGAAATGGTTGCAGATGAGTTGTAAGTGGAAGAAGTTTTATTATTTGTTTACTTTCTAAATTTTTGAAACGTTCTACTATAACATTTTAAAGTGCTATAGGATCAACCACAAACAAAAGAGAATCAGTACTGCCAGGTGTCAGACAACATAAGGATATATCAACATTCTGTAAGTGATTGTGCATTACGAAAATACTATAGTCCAGTACAAATAATCTGAAACATATGTTTTCACTAAAAAGAAATAAAGCAAAGCAGAGTAACAGAATGAATTGCTCTATTTCTAACAAGATGTATCAGGAACAAATTATAGATTTAATCTTGAAATGGACCAAAGTGAAAAAAGAAACATGTACCACATCCGTAACAGGTCATGTGATGTCTTACATTTGAAGAGTTTGATGCATTATAAGTGCTGTGAATGTGGCTATTAAAATGGGGAAGAACAACTTTCTTTTCTTGCTACTTCATGGAACTTTAAGGAGGTGTTACTAGGCCTCAGGTTTACCTTCATATATAATTATTGGTACAGTTTTGATTCACGCTTGGAGCATGGGCCTGTCCCGCTGTTGATAACCTCCCACTCTGGGTGCCAGTGGAAAATCTCTGTTGGTCCGAGAACCACGGTGATGACACATGTTGTGGAGATACCCAGTGCTTTGTTAGCTCTCATCTCTTTCTGTGTACTCGGTAGTTAAATGTGAAAGACTTTAAGATTGTATAAGAAGAGGGGTTCAAGCTTGAAGATTAGGGCATTGGATTAGTGATTGCCACATGTAAGGCCACTTAGGGTCGGGAAGACTGGATTGTTAGAAAGATGAAAAATCAACTGCTAAATATCACACATTTCGGGTTATTCTGACTTCAAAGATTGCTCTATCACGACACAGATTATTTTTACTGATGGCTGTTATGGAAACAAGCCACATGTGAGCACATTTTGATGAAAGTATATTTGATTTTGAGAAACTTAAACCTAGATCACATGAACTAATTCAAGTACCACTGTGCCTTTGGGAGAGGCAGTTAGAGCAGGAGAGACATAAAACCTTTGAGGGGAAGCTAGACTACTTGCTGTGAAAGAACAAAATCAATGTGCATGAAAACAAGTTCAGTTAACATGGGAATATTTGAAATCTCTGTAAATTTCAAGTATGCAATACAGTATTGTAGTTATCAGAGTTTGCATTAGATATTAATTTATTAACCTGGCACAGATGAAATTTTGTGACATCTTTTGAATGTATGTGTTCATTTTATATCATGACTGGCCCAGGCTACCTTTGAGATAGTGTAAAACAGCTAGTACACATTGTACAGTAATAGTGTGAGGCTATAGCACATAAAACAGTGAGCAAATCACTGTCTTCTTGACTACTAAGTTTAGAGAAATCTATTATTATAAATAACAAAATCAAAAGAAAAATATAGTTATTTTTATGTGGAAACAGTACGTCATTTATTTTGTTTTTATTCTGTGAAAATGGCCTGTGTTATTAGGAATGCCATAGAGTTCTTTATCTGTAGTTAAAGAAATGAGACTTTAATAATTCAGATATCTCTTCTGTGGAATCTGAGGTGCTCTAAAAATTAAGACATAAAGTGTGAGGACAAAAAAGTAAGGAAACAAATTTTATATATATGGGGGGGTGGTAGGGTGGGTGGGGCTATGGGAAAAAATGAGAATTAAGTTGTGTCTTATACTGGTACAAATCCCCATTATGGAGTGCAATCATGATGTGTATATTTAATGTACCAATAAAGATAATTAAAAAAAAAAAAGACATAAGGTGTGAGGGCAGGGATTTAGCTCAGTGGTTCTGGCTCATGTCTTGCAAGTGCAAGGGCCCGGGTTCGATCCCTAGTAACTACATACAACGGTGCCAGGCATGGTGACTCATACCCACCAGCAATCAATACCACATATCACAGTGTTAGGCATGGATACCGTGGATACCTGGCATAGCAATCCAGAGGCAGGAGGATTGCTGAGTTCGAGGCTGAGTTCAGGATCAGGCTGAATTACAAAGTGAGACCCTGTCTCGAAAAACTGAAAAAAAAAAGACTTAAAGTGTAGAAATAAATGTAAAGGTCTATATAGCTCATTATGGTGAATATACCATAGTTACTGTAGGTATTGGAACAGTCCTTGCTTCATTCATAAGTTATAAATATTTTTATATGTCTGTTAGAAATATAAACCTGCCTTTCGGTTTCTTGACTAAGATAAGTCCTTATACAGATTATTGTGTCCTTGGTTCAGAGTTTCTACGCTGAAGTATGCAACAAATGGTTTCCATAAGATTCCCACCTTGGATTACTCAGCCACTAATGTTGAGAAGAAAAAAATAGCCATCCTTTATATTATCAAATACCAAATTAACTTTCTGGGACACTAAAGCTTTCAGAAACTAAAAGATGTATAAAGAATACAAAAACTAGCGAATGCTAATGAGGACACAAAGACCCTTCATCACAGCTGGTGGGAATGTGAACGAGCACAGCCAGCAGGAGTGTTAGTGTGGAGGCTCTGAGGACACCTGTGACAGCGCTCCCACTTCCGGGCACCTGAGCGCAAGTCACACAGCCAGGAGGTGACCCGACCTGGGAGCCCCTGCACAGGGGAGACGGCTGTAATATATAGATACAGTGGAGTGTTCACAGCCACAAAGTGAGCGTTGCGCATGTCGAGTGAAATAAGCTTAGCTCCCTAATCTGTGGAATCCAAAGACACGGTGAGAAGGGAGGAGCCTGTGATTAGGCGACAGGGACTGAGTGAGAAAGGCGGGGGTGGGTGTGGAGGAAGGCAAAGAGGTTGTTTTCTGATCAGAGTACATGCACTGAAAGCCAGCTTTTGTAAAGTCAGTAGACACTAACAGAGAAACAAAGAAGGAAAATATTTTTTCTTGAATCAGAAGATTAGAATAATAAAGGATATTCCAGATAGGTTTTATTCATTTTAACTAGAATAAAGGAAACCTGAATCACTTTTGGCTGAGCTCCTTCCTTCTTAGTACTTCATAATGTTTATTTACGGTGCGTAAGTAACCAAAATAAGGCTTGTCCCAGAGAGGAGAGGCATCTGTCTCTGGAAGAACCTAGACAGTGATAAAACGTCAAGACATCTCTGCTGTCACCCTGTAGAGGTGGGGAAAGGGCGGTAGCGGCCACCCTTTGTTCAGATGATGTAAGTAATCGCCGAGAAGCTGTACCAGTAGCATCACAAGATGAAGTATCGTTTGAAGAAAATGCCCGAATCCTTCGTCATTAGAGAAACACAAACAAAAGCTACAGTGAGCCACTAAAGATGAGTAAAAATCTAAAATAACATGTAAAGCGTGTGGACAAATCGGAGCTTGTCCAAAGTAACATGGGAAGGAGGGAAATGTAAAACAGGGTTGCGACGGTAAAAGTTTGAAAGTTCCGGGAAAAGTTAAACCACGGGTGGCCAGGTGACCCCCAGTTCCCCTCGGAGATATGTGTCCTCAAGAACTGAATGCAGGGACATGACTTCAGGCGAATATTCTTCATTGTAGAAGGGTTCTAGTAGCCAAAAAGTGAAGGTCGAAGTTTCCATCAACAGAAGGTAGAAGTACAACAGAGTATTTCTCAGTCATAAAAATGAATTCTGTTCAAATGTGTGCTACAAAAATGGATCAGCCTAGAAAACTGTGCCATATAGAATGAGCCAGACATAAAAGTACGATAAAATATTACATCTTTTACTTGAATGAAATATTAGATAGTTTCTACAGATGGAAAATTTGAGGTTACCAGGGTCTGGGGCAAGGCAGAATGAGAAATCATAGTCCATTTTCTACTGCTGTAATACTACAAAACACATAATTTGTAGATGAGGGAAGTTTATTTGCCTCTCAGTTGTGGAGCCTGTCAGTCTGAGAGCTTGGTGCTAGCTTCTGCTAAGGCCTTTCTTACTGTGGCATTCCATGGAGGAATATCAAAGAGACAGTGTAAGACAGAAGGAAAGTAAGGTCAACCCAACTTTTTATCAGAAATCACCACTCCTGATAAGTAACCCCTACCTGTGAGGAGAAGGTGCATACGGCTGACTCACCTCCCCTGAGCTCCCCCTCTCAGCACTGCAGCCCTGGCCTCTGAGTATCCCCGTGAGTTTTGGGGGGTAGGGGGTGTCCAGGCTCTGTGCTGAGCTAAGGAGCAGTCAGGGCTACAGGTGTGATTAGGGAGCAGCTTGGGAGTATAACAAGGGCTACATGGTTGTATACTCAAAAGTGGGTAAAATCGGAACGTTTCTGTTATATATACCAAAAATAAAGTAGTAGTAGTAATGATGTCTAATAGTTAAGTTCCTGTCACATGACAGACACTCTTGTATGGTATCTATTTGTATTAACTGTCGCAGTTTCTCACTATAGATGTTTGCATCTACTAAAAGTTCTGTCTCTACATACACTGTGGTATCAATGTAAAGGCAATGGTTGTTAGTTTATTAATTAGCTTATGATAATTTTTCCGTAATATATACATATATCAAGTTGTGCACCTTAAATATGTACAATTTTTATATGTCAATAATGTTTCCATGAGATTTTTTTAGTGTTAAAAAGTCAAAAGGCAGGAAATTGTATTTTGATTCTTGAGGTCTTATAACCACTTTGTTTTCTGCATCCATTACCTTAAAAGAATTTATAGTTTCTCTAGTAAATTTTCACGTAACATTTGTGCCTACAAGTCATTTCTTTACAAATCATTTTTTGGTACTTTCCACTTGAAAAGGCTGTGTGTGTGTGTGTGTGTGTGTGTGTGTGTGTGTGTGTGTGTGTGCGCTGAGGGGAAGAATTAAGTTGATAATACATTTATTGAAGAAAAATTGTTTCGTACAGTTTGTTTTCACACCTTCCTGGGTCTGGGTCTCAGGTTAACCAGCCATCAGTTCTGTGACCCCAGGCAGTTTGTAATCACTCTGTATAACAAATCCAGGTGAAATGTGACTAAGAGCGTTGTTAATCATATTTGTCAACATCGTAACATGGTACCTGGACTTAACATCTAGTTAACAAAAGATATTGAAATCTTTAAAAAAATAATCACATATGGTAAATTAAAGCACTTAATCTACCTTCCCTCCAAGCCTTCCCAATGAAGGGGGGGAGGGTTTAAATCTTATTTTAATAACAGTGTGAAAAGGATAGAATTAAAAGCATAGACAAGTCAGTGGAGTAGAGGTCTTACTCATGTTTCTTTTATCTTGTAGCTGTTACTATGAGTAATAGGTACATAATACTGGGGCTACTTTTAGCTATTAAATGATTACAGTTTCTGATATTGTATATATAGAATATGATTATTGATGAAATGAGTTATTAAAGACATGGTATGTTCTTCCTCTCAACTGAAAGTGAAAAGAATATAGCAGTTTATGATTAAAGTTTACAGTGATTCTATTTCATGTAAAGGACTCTTAACAGTATCTGGTACCTTAAAAAACTTTACAAAAAATAGTGTGAATGAGGCAGTCCTACAACTCAGTTGTATTTTTTCAAGTAGATCCATGACTTCGTTCAGGGTATTAAGTGGACTAGTTTGAAATGATAATTTCAAGTTTATTCTTGCAAGCTCAACAATTGTATTACACCATACAGTCAGAATTAATAACTGCCTTTCAGGATTTTCTAAACATTGCATTGTCATTTTATGTAACATACACTCTCTGTATTTATTTTTTTGTTGGGCCATTGGTGAAACTTGATCCATTTGTAGTTTTAATTCATTAATGATTTTCATTAGTTCAACTTGCTGTCATAATAGTTTTTAGTTATGACTCCAAAAAATTTATTTTTTATACTCTAGTAATTCTTATTTGTTATTTGTGTTGTAGTTATACTTTTCAAGCCTAAAATGACCATTTTTTTAATCTTATAAAATATACATATGTGTATGTATGTATATGTAATTTTTAAGTTTAATTATTTGCCTGGTATAATGTTTTTGTGTATTTTAAATAACTAAAACATTATTTCTGCTGCTGTGAAATTCTGTGTACATCTTGACTTAGAGAGAATACAAAATTAAATCTTGACTATTGCTCATACAGGCTGCTCATTTGTTAACCTCCTTTCAAAAGCTTCTGTGGTACAGTTTCTGAGTCAGAAAAAAATATATATCTTTCATGTGATTTTTTTCTTATTACTCTTAAAAAACAGATGAATTATAACATTTTTAAAAGCAGGAGTAATAATTTATCTTCACTAGACATGCACTTAATCATTATTTACTCTTAGACTGTTCCCCTAAATCAGAAAACTTTGAAAGATATAAATCTCTTTTTAAAATCTGGTATATAAGAATGGGTTTAGATTTAAAGGAAGAGTGGATATTTCTTTCATTCTTAATCTGAGAACATATATTCCTTATTTTTATTAACTAAATGAGAACCCCTTGTGAGCGATATTGCATTTCTTCATTTTTGTTCTCACAGAGAGCATGACTCTACTGCAGTGTCCAGCTCACACTTGGTGGAGATATTGAGGCTGTAGAAGTCTAATGTTTTTAGAAAGCTCTATATAAGCCTCACATACACAGGCCTTAATATGTGATTTGTTTTTTCATTAGTGCTTTGCAGTAAAAATAAATACATGAGCTCTATAACCTTTAGTACTAGATATTATATAATATTCCTTTGATTTTATAGATATATTTTCTGTAACTATAGTAGAATCTTGGGGCAAGATGAACTAACATTTCAGTGTCATCAATGGTGCTTCGTTAGAAACAATTTATTAAAATAGATTATCAAGCAAACATTTTGATTTTTAGTTATGATTTGATATGTTCTGTCATTATCTAATAATCATTTTAGCTAAAAATCATTCCAAATTTTTTTTTTTGGAGACAAGGTCTCACTTTGTAGTTCAGGCTGGCCCTGAGTTTAGCTTCAAACTCACATCACATCAATCCTCCTGCCTCTGCCTCCCGAGTGCTGGGATTACAGGCGTGAGCCACCACGCCTGGCACTGTGGTATGTGGTACTGGTTGCTGCTGGGCGTGAGTCTCCATGCCCAGTATGGTATGTGGTTACCGGGGATTGAACCTGGGTCCTTGAACTTGCAAGACAGGCGTTGGAACCACTGAGCTAAATCCCCAGCCCCCCAAATTTAATTTTGAAGAATGATATATTATCATGAACTTGAGGGATCTAAAGTGTATCTGTGTTGACTGGAGAAAGGGGAACTCACTGTTTTGGTCCCTACAGGTAGCAGACATCCTAACCCAGCACTAGCAGGCCACAAGTAAAGTATTTCCTCCAATACACACTTCAATACTCAGGGCAAATGAACTCTGTCAGCTGTTCTCTGTATTATCTTAGAGTCATAATCATAATTCCGTCATCTTCCCTTGTAGCATCAGAGGCTGCTTGAAATGCTAGACACAGAGAAGGAACTGTTAAAAGAGAAAATAAATGAAGCCTTGATCCAGCAGTCTCAAGAGCAAAAGGTAGTATGTGAAGTGCGCTCCGTATGGATGCTTGCATTGTTACCTCAAGCAGTACATTCAGTGTCTTTCCATACATCTTGTCGTTTACAGGAAATACTGGAAAAGTGTTTGGAAGAAGAAAGGCAAAAAAATAAGGAGGCATTAGTATCTGCTGCTAAGGTATTTCCATATGTAGTAATTGGTGCCTATGTAAGTAGAAGCAAATACTGAGTTCATTTATTGTCAGGCAACTTTTATGTATATTTTAATCCAGAAAAGTCAAGGTTTTTTCCTTTTTTTTTCTCTGTAACTTTTGATGTGACCATACTCTTGCTAAATTCATAAGATTTTGATAGCCTTAGCTCCTTAAAACAGAAAGTACTAGTTATGTATATATGTTTGGACACTAACATCCTTCTAATATTTGATATATGCTATCTGTGTGTGTATTAAAGTGATTTTAAAGCCAATTTTAAAAGTGACTCATCTCACAAGTGTATTTAGAGCTGTTTAGGACACATACATGGCACTAAATTTTAAATTTTGAATCCATTAAACTAAGTAAACAAATACTGAATGTCTGCTTTATAGGAACAAATCACTAAGTCAGTCTTTCTCTTAAAGAATTAATAATCCAATATGAAAAAGTATTAAACAAGAATAAGGCAAGGAGGAATGGTTATGAATCTATAGATATTAAGTCCATGTCATAAGCGTTTTTAAGCATGTTACTTTTGAAATTAGCTTTGAAGAGCGGCTGCATTTCTGACTTGAATTTGAATTTAATGCCATAGGAAGACGTGTTGAAAATTCCTAGCATAGTAGAATGGTTTTTTTTTTTTGAGACAGGGTCTTGCTCTGTAGTTCAGACTGGCCCTGAACTCAGTATGTAGCCCAGACCAGCCTCGAACTAACAGCAATCCTCCTGCCTCTGCCTCCCAAGTGCTGGGATTACAGGCGTGAGCCACTACGCCTGGCATTGTAGTATATGGTTACTGATTCCTGGTAACAGGAGTGTTGGGATTACAGGCATGAGCTACCACAGCTGGCATTGTGGTATGTTGTCACCAGGAATCAAGTGGGACCAGGCAGACGCCAGAAGTGCTAAGCTTAATCCCTGGTCTGCATAGTAGAATCTTAATAGTAACTGACATTAAATATCCATAGTGATCTAAGTTCACTATCAAATACTTCTTCCTTTTTGAAACAACATTTCTGTGCAGGGCTAGATTTTTTAATATGTTTCAGAATAGAGAGAATAATTCAGCTGTCTTCTACAAAATCAGATATTGAAGAGGTTTACATATATGTAACATTTAAGTGCTCACTTTTTAAATATTGTAATTTATAGTTATGCATCATAATTTTTATTTGTTAATGTGTAACACAATGACATTAGTGTACATTTGTGTCAAATGAATAGTTGATTTGAATATCTGATGTGATAAATATGTATTATCAGCATTGACCATAATTCTTTGACCAAAGTTCTATTAATTTTTAGCATTATAAAGTATTCTTAATACCACATGGCTTGGAATATGCCACCTTAAACTATGGGATTGATTTCCTTGAAGAACAGATGTGCCATGAAAGTCAATGAGAGTATTTGTATGAAAAATAACAAGATATTTTATCTAATTATTTAAAATACATAAAAAATAAATTTTAGAACTGATTGTGTAAGATAAAGTTTTGTGTCTTTAGGTTAACCAAATTTGCTTATTGTATAATCATTCAGATATTTGCATTTTGATCTTTATTGTTTTTGAAGCTAGAGCAAGAAGCAGTTAAGGATGTAGTTATGAAAGCCATAGAAGAAGAAAGAAAGAACTTGGAAAAAGGTCATGCAGAAGAAAGGGAATTATGGAAGACAGAACATGCGAAAGATCAAGAAAAAGTATCTCAAGCCATTGAAGCAGCTATACAAGAGCAAAGGAAAATAAGTCAGGTCAGTTAAATTAGCTCCTTGTAAACTTCTTTTCCTTATATCAAAACAAAGTGGCTTAAGTATTACTTTGTTTTACTTAAAATCAACTTAGTGGATATAGCATATTTAATTTTTAAATCTTTGATATAATAACTTTTAATACTTCAGTGTATCTTCATCTCATATTAAAAATTGTATAACATGGGCCGGGGAGTTAGCTCAGTGGTTCCGGCGCCTGTCT
>PVIR01023523.1:0-26974 GCA_004026965.1 Petromus typicus | reverse complement strand
TTCCAATCTTTATTCCTTTTATTTCTTTCTCTTGCCTAATTGCTATGGCTAATATTTCCAGAACTATATTGAACAGAAGTGGTGAGAGAGGACACCCTTGTCTTGTTCCTGATCTTAGTGTGAAAGTTTTCAATTTTTGACCATTTAGTATGATACTGGCTGAAGGTTTCTCGTAGATAGCTTTTATTAGTTTGAGATACAGACCATCTATTCCGATCTTCTGTAGTGTTTTGAACATAAATGGGTGTTGTACTTTGTCAAATGCTTTTTCTGCATCAATTGAGATGACCATATGATTTTTATCCTTAAGCCTGTTAATATAGTGTATAACATTGATTGATTTATGTATGTTGAACCATCCTTGCATTCCTGGGATGAATTCAACTTGGTCAGGGTGTATAATCTTTTTGATAATTCTCTGTATTCTGTTTGCCAGGATCTTATTGAGGATTTTGGCATTGATATTCATTAGAGATATTGGCCTGTAGTTCTCTTTTTTGGTTAGGTCTTTCTCTGCTTTTGGAATCAGGGTAATGGTTGCTTCCAGTAATGAGTTTGGGAGCATTGCTTGCTTTTCAATTTCTTTGAAGAGTTTCAGAAGTAGAGGCACTAACTCTTCTTTAAAAGTTTTATAGAATTCAGCAGTAAAACCACCACGTCCAGGGCTTTTCTTTGTTGGCAAGTTTTGAATTACATTTTCAATTTCACAGATTGTTATTGGGGCATTTAACATTTCTATATCTTCTTTATTCAGCTTTGGGAGTTCATATGTGTCTAGAAATCTGTCCATTTCTTCTGCATTTTCCATCTTATTAAAGTATAAATTTTCAAAGTAGGTGTTTATTATCCTCTGGACTTCCTCTGGGTCGGTAGTAATTTCTCCGTTCTCATTCCTAATAGCATAGATATGAGCCTTTTCCTTCCTTTCTTTAATGAGGTTGGCTAAGGGTCTATCAATTTTGTTTATCCTCTCAAAGAACCAACTTTTGGATTCATTGATTTTTTCAACCGTTCTCTTGAACAATATGTTTTTTTGTGGCTCAAAAACTTCTTTAAATGTTTCAGATTTGATAATTTTATATTCTGTACCTGACCATCTTCCTAGCTCTGATTTTCCAGACTGTTGCCATCAAGTCTCACAAATGGTACTTTCTTTGCTTGGATGTTTTTGGAGGAGGGAGAGTATCTATTATGGTGCTTGTGTTCTAATTTCTTTCAAGTTTGTTTTTAGGAGATCCAGGCTGAGAGTCCAGTTTTTCAGAGAAGACTTGGATTTACAATACAAATATTTGGGGCACACTAACATTAAAAATTCTTTTCTTTTTTAAATTTTCCAGTACAAGACTACCTGAAAAATCTCAGTGAGGTTTCCTACTCTAAATCTCATGTGAGACTTCACTTCCTATGGCCATGACCAAAGGCATGCTCTTTTCTCCATTTTCTCTTCCCCTTCATCAGCTATGAAACAACCTGGAAATGGGCCTTGACTTGGGCTGGGTGTAAGAGTGGAATCCTCCTTGCTATCTCCCTGTCTGTAACCATGCAGCACCTATTTCTCACATGAGGTAAATTTCAAGTTATTTAGGTACAGAAACATTCTTTGAAGTAACGGGGGAACTGATGCTCTTACAGTTCAGTTTCACACAAGAATCAAACACATTTGTCATCTGCAAAACAATAGGATTTTGATCTTTGTCTATACAGCAGATAAGCAGTAAATGGACTATATAAAAGTCTTTTTTTAGTCACATCCTGCCTCCTTATAAGCTGGACAGTTATTATGTCATGACACAGGCTTTATTTACAATTATTCTTTGAGCTTTAGGTCAATAATATATTAAAAATATTGAATCTCCTTTTTAGTTAGTGGTGACAGTATTCCACACCTAAGGCCTAAGTGACTATCTGAGATGTGTTATGAGAAAACAGCTCTAAACTGCCTGCATCTGCCACTTTGTCATGCTGGGGAGAAATAGACTCTCCTTTATTAATCTACAAGCAATTTAAAAGAAATGAAAATATGAGTTTATCAAGTTCATGTTACTATCTTTATGTACTGACATTTGGAAATGTCTTTATTCACTGTTTTTCATTATCACTATGGCTTTTAAAACCTCCAATCTCATCATTTTGGCAAATGAGTGAACACCAGCAATGGCTCGAAAACAATAAGCTTCACTCTGTAATGTGACATGGGAAAATATTTTTTAATTTTCTAGCAGGTGCTGGGGTAGGAATCTGACTCATAAAGATAGTAATTATACCTCTTGCTGAAGTGAAGCAGCAAAGACAGAACATAGTAAAATTAATGAAGAAAGCCAGACTGAGGTTCATTTTCTCTATCTGGAGAACTCATGATCCTAAGAGGTTTTTTAAAGATGAGTCACTGCTTTGTTGAGGATAGCATGGGAGAAGATATTTGTCTTTGTGTCAAAAAAAGGACTCTTAGCAAATTGAATCTCTCTCTACTTGGACAGTTCAAGAAAGATAAAAATCTTGAGGGCTTTGTAGTGTTGAGCATGGATAAAGCCTTCTTATAGATTAGAACAAATTCTTACCAGTTGCAACTGGCAGAGAAAATGTGTTTCAGAAATGATTCTCACATAAAGAACTTCTACCACTGGGACCCTCCATCCAGGCACAGTGGTGACTGTGTAAACACGCTGTGTTACACAGAAATGAGAGCTGATTGATGCATGCGGAGTATGCATTAGTGATAACGTGAATCAGAACAAGAAGCATTTCTTTTTCCTTAAGTGGTAAAAGCTAGGAGGTAGGAGGGGCAAGGAGAGGGCTGGTTTGACAGTGAGATAGTGTGACAAAGACCAGCCAAAAACAAGGGGCAAAATTGTGAGATAGGTCCACTTTAATTTGAGTTGCAGAGGGTAAATATGTGACCTTGGATATTTGCTCCATGCCTTGTGTAGCAGCTGTAACTCACAGATATGGACATAAAATAGTCTTAAATTTCTCTCTTTCTTTTCCCGTATTTTAAAACTATGATATAAAACAAAACAAAACTGACCAAAGAAGGAAGTTACAAGGACTCAATTTGAAAAGAACAATTTTGAAGAGTAGGCTCTATCACCTTTTTCCTCCGTGCTGTTAAGTTATCTTCCGGTAGCTCGTAATAACTTCCTTTCCGAACTCTGTTTACTGCTAATTCTTTATTCCGCCCTGGTAAATTGTGGCATGCAATTGCTGGCACTCTCCTGTACATGGTGACATGTTGGGCATCATTTGGCAGTCACCACTGTTTGTGGGCTGAGAATGACACAGAAGTTTGGCCTGTGGTTTCCATAGGCAGCAAAACTCAAACAAAACCTACATCCAGTGAAATCTTGTCGTTGGCTGCAAAGAACAGCAAGATGTTATAGATTTCAGTCACCTAAGAAGGACATTATTTAAAAGCATATGACAGCAAGAACACCACAAAGCAGGAACTTATGCCCACGACCTGTTTATAGATGGGATTTGGGTCACTGTTTCTAGAACCTTTGCACTGACGTCTATGTCTGTGGAGTACAAACACTGACCGAGAACCACATGTGCCTTGCTGTCAGGGAGCTCATTGTGTCCTTCCGAAATTTTCATACTGGAGCCCCAAACCCTGATATGATTTAGATTAGAGAGAAAGCCATTAAGGAGTAGAGTTAAGTGATGTCAGAGGGTGGGACCCTAATCAAATAGGACTGTGTCCTTATGAAGAGGAGGACAGAGGAGACCAGGGAAGGACGGAGCAAGGAGGTAGCCATCTGCAAGCCAAGGAAAGGGCTTGGACTTCCAGCTTCCAGAAAAATCAGAAAATAAATTTCTATTGTTTAAAATGACTACTCTGTGTTATTTTGTTATGGCAGCTTTAACATGAAAGGAATCCCTTCAGAAGCTTCATAAATGTAATTCATCCCCTTGTGATGCTAGCTGCAGTCCAGAGTCACGGAGAGAGCTGGGGCTCCATGGCAGCTCGAGATGCACACCAAATGCAGCTTCTCTGTCCACTTCCATCCTACTTATGCCTCATACTAATACAGGACCCCGAGGAACAGAGGGGATAGCGGTGAGATCAGTGTGCCCCTGCCGCGGGAACATAGAGTGACTCAGAGTGGCTCCCCTGAAGCACTCACCTCATGGAGGAAGACAAGATGAGCCACTACTCTGATTTAAAGTGAAAAGAGGACTTTTAGAGACAAGAATGACTCATCTGAATTTGGGACTTGAGATAATGAGAAGAGCAGGAAGGATTAGTGAAGTTCTTGCAGAAAGAAGTCTGACTAGGACTATTTTGGTATATATTACTGGCTAGCAAACAGCCCCAAACTTAGTGTCATAAAACAACCACCATTTTATAATGTGTAAGGGGTCTGTGAGTTGGGAACTTGGACGGAACACACTGTGAGCGCTTGTTCTTGGTCCTTGCCTTTGCAATCCCAGCTAGGAGTGACTCACATGCTAAGGGCTGGAAGCATCCGTTTCTGAGATGGCTTTGTTACCCTTGTGCTGACACCTGGACTGTAATACAGGTTCAGCTGGCACAGTCAACCAGGAAGTCCATACATGGCCTCTAAACACATCAGTCTGGGGCTAGTCAACCTCCTCCCCTTTTGTTCTGAGCTTTAAAATCAAGTATTCTCAGAAAATAAGGCAGACACCCCAAAGCCTAGTATGATCTGGCCTCAGAAGCACACAGCATGATTTCTACTAAATTCGCTGGTTGAAGCCATCGCATTTTAAAGGGGAATACACATTTCCTATGTTCATATGTAAGCCTAAACTGCAAAGGATATTACAAAAGTATCCAAAATGTTGTAAATATTGGCATTTATACAATAAAAGTATCCCTTTAAGATGTCTTTATGATTGTAAACTATTATCATTATACGCAGAGAAGGAAATCCAAACAATATCGTCAATATATTTTCTGGAAGGACACTGAAAAGAGGTCCAGACAAGGCAATTAACTGCCAGAGTCAGTTATGCCCAGGAAGTCGCTCCCTTGGCATGATCTTATCTTGGTGTCTTCTCTTGTCTGTCCTAGCTGGTTGGAATCATTCTTTAAACAGGTGGACGGAGGTATCTACAGGACCAGCGGCCTCATTTTTGTCCATGTAGATGAGAAGTGACTCCTACCACTGGTGTGTAGAAACCTCTGATTCCCGGGGTTAGGAAGAAGAGAGCAGATCCCTCCTCAGACATCCTGGAAGTGATGGGGAATGAGCAAATTTTAGGGACCAAAACAAGGTAACACAGTCTAAGTAAATTCAAGGTACCTGAAAAGCTATTGGATCAGGGAAGGTGTTTCTAGACAGGAAGTGTCTACAGGGAACAGGTGCCATTGGGATAGGAAGCTGGTCGGGGAGCACAGACTCCACTCTTACGGAGAGCCCAGATATTCTTGTCTCAGGTCCTCCTGCTTCTCTTACTAGAAAACCATCTTGGAATACTACTGATCAGATTTCTTAAGATATTCCCTTTGAATGATCAGGGCTGCAGGTAGTTAATTAATCCCTCTGGAAGTGGGTGTTGGGCACAAAGGTGGAGGGAGTTGTCCTGCTCTATTATCTAAGGTCAAGGCTCCATTCTAGAAGAAAACTTGAGAATCTTTACATCTACGAGGGCATGCCATATCCCAACCATCCTGAGGAAGGTCCTCCAGAGTCCTGGAGGTCAGTGAAGAGATGGCCTCTGGTTCAAAGACCTTGCTGATTTGGGGAGGAGCCAAGGCCTGAGCAGGACAATAGTGCCATGCACACAAAGAGGGTCACAGTGACCTCACCCCCCATACTGTGACTAAAGATAAAGACATTAACAAATTTCTAATTTTCCCCATGATGAACAGTTTGATGTGTTTTTTCCTGAAATATCAAGTTGTTTTCTACTTTTGTTTCTCATTTCCCGTGATTTTGCTGGGCCGGCTGTGGACTAAGTCCTAGGCGTGACCCCGTGAGGCCTGACTGGGGACCTTGCTGACTGGGAAGAGGCTTCTGTGAGTATCACAGGAAGAATGAAGTCTAGACATGAAGAGGCTCCCATCTGGAACTCATGAATCATGGGATTATTCCCAGAGCAGACAGTGTCTGCCCTGGGCAGCCTCTCTTGTCCCCAGAGGGCACAGGGCACCAGTCCAGCCCCTCAACTCCGTCACAGGGCCAAGACCCATCATCACATCTGAAGTGCATCTGGTATGCACTATCACCCTGGGAGCCAGCTCTTGAGCACAGCCTCCTCCTCTATGTCGCTTTGCTCCTGGAGACAGTGGGAGGGTCTCTGGTTCCAGGGCCCAGCTAGATTCACTGAGCCAGCTCCCCTCCACAGCTCCCTTCACTGCCTTTTGCTGCGGCTGGTGTCCACACCCAGCTCTGGTCGCTGCAGCCACGAGGTCACTCCCTCTTCTGTATTTCAATTCTTCTGACCTTCCGGCTGGGCTGTCTATCCTCACCTTTTCTTTTCAGCTTCAGATCTGATTGAGTTCTGTCCTGAGTCTGCCCCACGAGGTTGTGTTTCTCTAGTTCTCTGTGCTCCTTCCTAGGAGGAGCACATCCCTTGTGATGCCAGCTGAAGTCCAAAGTCACAGCACACAGCACATGTTCTATACCCTTTCTCCTCAAAAGCATTTGCTGATCATGGCTTACAATTAGCATGATCACGTACATGAGTATGCATCATCTTCATACACTAACAAAACCAGGGACTCTGAGCCTTTTTTTTAGTTTTTTGAGACAGGGTCTCACTTTGTAGTTCAGGCTGGTCCTGAACTCAGCCTCAAACTAAGCGATCCTTCTGCTTCTGCCTCCCAACTGCCATGAGCCACCACGCCTGGCATGTGAGTCACCACGCCTGGCATTGTTGTATATGGTTACCTGAGATTGAACTCAGGATCTTGCACTTGCAACACAGGTGCCAGAACCACTGAGCTAAATCTCTGGCCCTCTGAACTTTTTAAGAATAACTATAAGCGAGGTGTGATGGCACACATCTATAATCCCAGCGCTGGAAGGCTGAGGCAGGAGGATCACAAGTTTGAACCCAGCTTGGGCAACATTGTGACTTAGCGTGATCTTCTCTCAAATTTTTAAAATAAAAAATGGAGAAGAGCTGAGGATGTACCTCAGTGCAAAGGTACTAGGTCTAATCCCCAGTACCTTGGGAGGAGGTTGTTCCAAGCTATTCCAAATAGCAGATTTATATTACTACTTGCCAGGTTCTCCCCTTGATACACACTTTGTTGATTTGCCCTTAAGAATGCAAAATCAACATGAGAAGCACCTCTTTCCAACAGTCCTGGTGCATCAGAACAGAAACTGTCCTCTTCCTGTTCTTTTCCTCATTATGACATTTGGCAGCTGATGAAAGAGCACCTCACCGAGTCCAGCCACGCCTTTCTCCAGGGTTTAAGTAAACTCTGCAGCCGCCAGAGAGCTGGGTGTGGTGTTGACTCCTGCTTTTTGCTAAAAATCTGTTTTTCTTATCTGTGACCCTCAGCAGCCTTCTTCCAAAAGCTGAGTGCAGCTGACATCAAGTCAGTGTGTGCGCAGTGGGTGGGGCCTGCCGGCGGGCCTGCTTATTCCACCGCAGCCACAAAGTGCCATGCTTCCTGGCCCTGGCTGTTCTGCACTGAACCATGGGTCCTTTCGCAGCTGTCTGCATGACTCCAAAGGCTCCAGCATTCTGGCAGGTAACTCATGTGATGAGGAGTCGTGGAGGGGCATCAAGCCAATACCTTGCATAACAGCTCATTTCCACTGTCAGAGCTTGCTTTGTGCAATGGAAATCCCTGTGCAGTCATTAATCCATAATCCCCCAGTTACTGCTTCAGAAATTAATCTGTCATTGCTTCAGTAAGGACATGAAACAATCCCACAGCTCCCCCCGGGCCTTCTGATATGAATCCATCGTGGCCACTTGGGCATCACTAGGGCTCAACTCCCCAACATGACAGTGTAATCGCTCCAAAGAAAAGCAAGGATGAGTGTTTTCTCAAACACCGTTTTCTGTGTTTGAACAAATATGTTTCATCACAGCTCGGCCTCCCCGTGGGCTGCTCCATGGCTGATGAAGGCCAGAGTAATGAAAGCTGGGGATTACCTCCCTGCTCACCAAAGGGAGTCATGTCTATATTTTGTGCCAAAATAGGTGTGCAACTCCTTGAGTTTAAATGTGAATTTTCAGAAGTGATGTTTCCTCAGGACCTTCTCAGATGAATATGTCTTTTATATTGGCTGTGCTGTTGTTGGTTCTTTTGCCTTTGTGGTCTTCCTGGAATGACCCCCCAACACTTAGTACTGTCTTCAAGACCACAACTTCCCAAATACAAATATTTGTCTTTCAAGAGGGTGAGGCCTTACCCAATTCATTTTTTCACCTCCTTTCAAAATTCCAGTATTTGACCAGCAGGTGCTGTGACAGCCTGTCAGAGGGAAGTGTTTGGCCAGAAGTGGCAATGGCTGCACTTTATGAGGATGCATTAAAATAATGATGATGATTGGAGAAAAGAGAGACTCTGTAGAAACTGGACTGGGTAATACTTCTCAGACTTCTTCCAGAAGCACCTGTAGCGACAGCTCTGTTCCCTGGGAACATTAGCAGTGTCTTTGCCAATGTCTTAGGAGGAATGAAGGCTACTGGCATCTACAGGAGAGGGACAAAGGATGATGCTAAGCATCCTACAAGGCACAGGGCATTCCCTGTAACCAGCCAAAGACCATCTGGTCAAATGCCAGAAGGGCCAACGCTGACAGGCATAACTGCCTCATTGAAGTCACTCCTGTCTTCACGGAGGATACCAAGTGATCTGTGGGATTGGTGTACACATCTGAATGGGGACCTTGTTACCCTTCCCTGATTCACTTAAACTTCATAAACATGTATTGAGTGTCCAGTTTGTGTGAGGATCCATGAAGGAGTGATGAGAGACAGCACATCTGCCTTTCAGAAGCTCAATTATAGCAGTGGTGAGAGACGAGTGTGGACAAACCGCACATGGTAAGAGGAGGCGGGACGGTGTGTGCTGTCTCAGTACACAGTGGGCTAGGAGTAAACGGGAGAGATGAGCTCCAGCTGTGCAGGAGGTAGGAAAGCTGCCAGAAGTTTTCAGAAGGGCGTAGGATTGAGCTACGGGGACTTCATGGAGGAGGAAACCTCAGGCGAGCACAGTGGGAGGGGAGTCTCTGAGGACTTGGGGAAGAAGATTCGGCCACGGTGGAGATTCTGCCTGGCAGGAGAACTAAAAGGCTGTCCCAGGCATCTTGCCCCAGGCCATAAGGTGCATTCCGAGGAGGATGAGGCCAACTTTCTGCTCTTTGTTATGTTTACTTTTTTAAAATAATGGGCCACTGAAATTTCCATTTTAGATTGTGCATCTGCTAGGTAATGTTACCTGTTAGTAGAGAATCTTGCCATTTTTATGCAGTATTTCATGGAAAATAGTTTTTATCTAAAAATTAAATCATAAAATTTCCCTTGAAGCCAGAACTAAATAAGATCCTGTACCTGGTTCAGACAGTAGTAATTTTTTGCAAGCCACCACTTCTCTTTAGGAAAACTCATTTTTTGTTTTTGAGACAGGGTCTCGCTTTTGTGGTTCAGGCTGGCCCTGAGCTCAGCCTCCAACTCACATCACAATCCTCCTGCCTCTGCCTCCCGAGTGCTGGGATTACAGGCGTGAGCCACCACGCCCGGCACTGTGGTATGTGGTACTGGTTGCTGCTGGGTGTCGGTCTCCACACCCAGTATTGTTATGTGGTTACCGGGGAATCGAACCCGGGTCCTTGCACTTGCAAGACAGGCGCCGGAACCACTGAGCTAACTCTCCGGCCCGGAAAACTCATTTTTAATGTGTATAGTTGGAAAGATCTCAAAATCATAGATTCTAGAGACACTTGAGACCTCAAAGATTCTCAAGTTCGGTTTCGTTTGGGCTTGACATGTCATCTTTGTTGTTCTTCTCTCCACAAATGACACAAGTAAATTTCTACATGTTTCAAAACAAAGGAAGCTTATATTAAATGGCACAATTTTTTAAAATCTCCTGAACATGAAATGGAGTACAATTTTCCAGATTTGAGAGGGACAGAGCATCTGTTTCCCAAATAGCTCTTCCCAGACTTGATTGCCAAAAAATCTAGGACTAAGGGTGGGGGAATATGAGCTCAGCATGATAGGGTCTTCAACTCTGTACCAGCTGAGGACTGGAGTGAGCTCTCCTACAAACAAATGTGAAGAGCAGTTAAATTTATTAAGTCAAAAGCTGAAAAGTTTATCTAGAGAGAACATCTGTCCAGGGAATCCTTGAATACTTGGGCCACTTTAGGAGACTCAACCTTCCAGTATCCCACAGAGCAGCTCCCCTTGGACGGAGGCAGGTGGGGCGCCTTCCCTGGAATTCTCATAGTCACTCCACTTCCGTGAATTATGGCTCCCCCCTCCCCGAAATCTCCCTTTCCTGGCCCTGGCTTAGCATCTCTGCCACGGTACATCTTGAACCTAGATGACTCAGTGGTGTTTCCTGTGAAATGCAGCCTTTTCATGTCAGCACCCCAATGTCCAGCTCATTGCCACATCATTCGAACCACTTAAGGTAGAGTACATGGGGGGGAAATGTGTTTTCTTCCTTGGAACATACTGATTTATAACCAAAAGTGAGTATGGACTATTTCCTTAATGCAGATCCTCATGGTATGTGACTCAGACAGCTGCTTTTGTCAGGTCATGAGGTGGAGGAGGAAACATAATGAGGAGATCTCAAACCCTTGGCTGCCCCATTTCCTAAAGCCAACCTTACTCTGCCATCATTAAATGACTTTGGCAGCCTTTTACCTGCAACAAATGAACTAAAAAGACAGCTATGTAAAAGCCAGGTCTCTTTTGTGGGATGACATAAATGCTTTACGAGATCCTTTTACAGCTGCCTGTAATCATTTACTCATAGTGTGCTTAACCAGGAATGACCTCCTTCTGCTCAGAAGAAAAGCAACTTCCTATAAAACAAGCTTGGGTAGAACTTCTCTCAGGAAGAAAACGATGACATTTGTGGGCACTGCTTCAGGGAACTGTGGGGATGTGCTTGGAGGGAAGGCCACTCAGGGTCACAGGAGTGCCTGCAGCTCCCTCCTGCCCACCTCCAAGGAGCTCTCAGGCCACCCTGCGGTTCTCAGGCCCCTGGCCGTGGGCTCTGGGTAGGAAGTTGCCTGTGTTTTCACTTGGGGGAAAGCACCAGCTGTTAATGCCCGTACCTTCTTTGACCAGACTCTGTCACACAATGATTGGGCTATGTGTGGCCTTGTTGGGACAAGGAGATCACTCTTTATTCATCACATTTCACCAAAGTTCTAACACTCAAAATGAGTTGGAGAGATTCACCAAAGACAAAGGGCTTCTGTGTTAGTGCTACAGATCCATGTCCCCCTCAGGGCCTGTATCCTCTCGATCAGAGCCTGCATTCCCAGGGAGCACCCTCTTCCAAGAACTAATCCTCTGAGGTACTCTGCTGACCAGCTATGACCTTCAGCCCAGAGTCTGAGCTGCAGAATATTTCTAGAATCTTTGATGCTTGTGGTGATCTGGGATACTCCTATCCAGATATAACATTTAATTTTTGTGAATTGTAGGCTAATATAACCCTCAGGAGGAGCCCATGCTCATTTCACAAGAAAGAAACTTTCTCTGCTCAGACAGCGTTTATCCTCTGGGCAAGCAGACACAGCTGAGAGCAAAACAAAGTGGGATCCCAGACACCCATGTTTGTTCTCAGCACTGGCCATCTCTGATTTTTAAGGGAGTTGCTATGGAAACTCTAGGTAGTAGGAAAGTGACACCAGCTGGCACAGCTGTCCTGGGCTGGCACCCAACCCGCATGGGGAACCGAGAGCCACAGGAATACTGACCAGCCTACCAAATGTCAAGTCAGCTCTTCTGCCTGTATGTCCCCAAGACAAGCTGAAATCCAGGGGTTTCATTTGAAAGTCTCCACAGAGGCTCATCAACCTATGATGAGGTTTCAGCCTAATAAATCCTAGAAGTAGAAAATATAGTAAATTGAAAAAATGTTTATTACACCTACCATACTGAACACCATGGCTTACAACATAGGCCGCTATAAAGTAGCAGTTGTTTACCCTTGTGACATAGGGCTGAGTCTGAGAGCCGTGGCTAACTGCTACTGCCCAGCATCTGGGGAGGAGATCGTACTACATATTGCTAACCAGGAAACAGATCAAACATTGGTATCTGAAGTACAGAGCTGGGGGTGTAGTCAGTGGTAGGACATTTGTTTAGCAAGGGTAAGGTCCCTGGTATGATCCCCAGCACTGGGAAAAAATTCATAGTACAGTTTCTACTGAAAGTATATCACTTTCACACAGATAAATAGTCAGAAAATTGGGAGGAGAATCATCATTAAGTTGGAGGGACCATTCATAGTTTTTAAATGTTGGCAATTTATCTTAAAACAAAATTAAGTTTAATACACTGTAGGTAAAATCATGTCTTTGAGGAGCAATTTGCAAATTCTACATTAGGCATTCCCTCTATATAAAAAATTCAAGCGCAGGATAGAACAGGATCTAGTTTTTTACTGTTTTGAGCTGTTTGCATGAAATATTATTTTTATTGGAATATATTAAAATTCCCCTAAATTAGAGCAAAGTTCTAAAAATTATAAATACATAGGTATTTATTGCTAAGTCAAATTCCCATATTAGATGTCATATTCTGTTCAGGTGGCAATTTGCATTCCGGGCATGACCTCATTTATGGCCACAAAGCAGCTGTAGGTAGTCACTGTTTCTACCAGTGTTAATAAGGAAGCAGGCTCGGGGTCAGGACTAAGTGGAGGCCACATGACCACAGTGACAGGCCTACAACTTAGCCAGGACCTCTTGACTTTAAACGTTCATTCTTTTCATGAAGTAAACTTCAAGTGTTGGTTTTCCCCACCAGTACTACTGTGATTGCTCTTCACTCCAGGCCACATAATTTTATGAGTCAGCTATAATAATTCAATGAAAAAAAAGTCACAAATACCCCTTAAACTAGCCTGTAGTCTTTTTTTTTTTTAAGGTGGTTAATAAAGTACCAAGGGGATTTAGGGACCTAAGGGTGAATTAAAGCAGGGGAAACATGAACCCCTGAAAATTGTTTACCATATCATGTAGAAGGGTGTATTTAGATATGTTTCAGAGAGAGGACAGGTAGCTTCCTCCAGACAGCGTCTGACTTTCCCTGCACAGGCGAGATCCGGGTAGGCCGGATACTAGCCTTTGATCTTTTTAATGCTGAATAATAACTGAGACAACATTCCTGCAAACCAGTATCTCCCCCACGGTTTTGTTCTATAAATATATAACTCCAGCTAGCTTACATCTGGAATTAGTCACCACCAACTCCCTTGCTGGAAGCTCTTGTTTATCGATGCCTTATTGCCATGGACTCAGTTGTGTGCCTTCAGGATAGACCCTGCAGTTTTACAGCCTCCACTGGCTCTCTGACTCTGTTTCCTTCCGAAAAAGCCCAGGGCCTCTTTTTCCTTTAAAGAACATTCCAAAAACACTTTTTAATAAAATATAACTTTTGTGAGACAGTAATTACCTCATGCTAACAATTATATCCCAAAAATATGCGAAAACAACAATGAAGTAGGGTCATGTCTTTTGTTAAGAAGGCTCTTTGGGTAGGGTAAGAAATTTACAACACCAGATGCTGTCACTAAAGGGAGTAAGTGAGCACAGGCCTGGGGCTCACCTCCATCTCTTTACAGTTGCATGGAGAGACAATGTGCAGGGAATTGTTCTCATGGGGCGTGGAGAGCATCAAAAGACAACACAGGATCAGAGCAGGTGTGGAGTGAGGAGCCCTGGACTTCATACCCAGCCTAACACCAGTTCATGGTGACTGAGGACAAACTGAGCTCCTCCTGTCTTAGACCTAGTGCTAAGAAAAACAAGGGGAAAGAAAAGCACTATCTACTAAGAACCAAGCGGGTTGCCAGGTCCCATCATTAGTGTCAGAACATGTAGTCCCTCATTTATCCTCCCAATGAGTTCCTCACATCCATGCCCAAGCAGACTTTACGTGACAAAGTACAGTGATTCTCAAACTCAAGATAAAAGAGAAAGAAATGACCACTTACAGATTTCTGTGGCTTAAAACAGCAGAAATGTACAGTGGACCCTTGACTTCCAAACTCAATTCATTCACAGGGGCTGGTGGTAGCTCAGCTTGGTCAACTGAAGGCTCAGGCTCCTCTGCACAAGCTTCTGAGTCCCTCTCCTGTAGACAGGCAGATCTCAGTGTCCTTGAAGAGACATTGGCCCAGAATTTCTCAATTCACCCCAAACAGGAACTGATGTTGTAATGTTCCTTCCAGAACTCTTTAAAGGGTAAATCTGTATCTGAGACCGTCTGGAAGCATAATCAGCTGGCATTAGGTCATAACTCAAAACTTTGGTTGTAAGTTAAAACTAAAATTCCATTCATAACCTAAGTTGTTCGTATGTCAGGCCAGTGGTAACTTCAAGGGTGCACTGTGTTGCCTCACTATTCTGGAGGCCAGAAGTCCAAAATTACAGTATCAGCAAGGTTAGCTTCTCCTGAAGCTACAAAGAAGGCTCTGCTCCAGGCTCGGCACTCACTCCAGAGCCTGCTTGTCAGTCTTTGGCAGTCTACCATCACCCAGTCTCTGCTGTTCTCACCCGGGGCCCCGCCCGTGTACACATCTGTGCTAGTTTCCTCTTTGTATAAAGATGGCAGTTTTATTAGATTAGGAGCCCACCCTACTCCACGAAAGTCTTATCTAAACGTAACTGTCTGCAACTGAGATAAGAGGGAAGTGGAGAGTATTAAAATAACAGTCTGAGGGAGAACAAACAGGCAGCTGCAACTCTGGGGCAATAAGATGGAGAAAATAACTAAGGCTGCCAATGAAGCAGGCAAGGCCATGCAGTCCTTGAGAGAGAAGAGAGGATATGCTGGTGACCCAGATGGGGCCAGTGCGAGCAAAGATGGTGAAGGATCTGACCAAAAACTGATCCTAAGCTTTGTTATACTTTCACTTTAAAGCCATTCCATACTAAGAGTGGGACAGGGCACATTTCGGACTGTGTGCAAGCCCACCTCTGTGCAGTAACTAGACTACACCCTCGTCCAAAGGTTCCTGCCCCTTTGGGCAATTAGCAAATATGAATAATCAGTGCCGTTGGTCTGGGCCTCCATAAAAGGAAAATGCACACTTGGCAAGCCACTTCTATCTGTGGAGTAGCCAGTTATGTCTCTCTCTGTGGCTGTCTGTGGGACAATCAATTTTGTTTCTTTCCCAGAATAAACTTTCGCTCTAAACTCACACTACTGCCACAGCCTGGGTTTTCACCTTCACTAATGTGAAGAGCTGCCCTGCGCTGAGGCAACAGCCCTCTTCCAAGATTTCAGCATCTTTGGTGGGAATACAGTTCAACCCATAACTCCAACCACTTCAGGACCCTGAGGGGATTGCATATGGCACCTGCTATCGGCATAAAACACTTACGAGGCATCGAGCATGTAAAGTACAGTTGAATGCTTAGTCTGTTATGACATCATTATTTAATATTTAAAAATAACATTTTCCTAAAGTCTGTTAGTAAAATTGGTGATCCAGAGAGGTGCTCCACACTAATCCTCAAGGTCCAGAAGCTCCTCACCAAGGCCCTGCTGCTCATCATTTCATAGCACTGGAGGATGGGCCCACCAACTGGGGATCCCTGAGCACCAAACACAGTAGGAGCATGCTCAGCTGAAATAAAAGCAAAGAATATCGACCTCAGGCTGAGAGAAAGCCACGTGAGTAAGCAGAGAGGCAAATCTGGTGCATCTCTAACCGCGTCAGCCAGAGCAGGGCAGGAGCAGCACTTTCAGAGAGCGCTGCTGGAACAGCCTGGCTTTTTCTGTTGCTCTTATTCTTCTCTCTTTTTAAAAAGAAATCAGCATCAGACAAGTACAGTTCACCCTGTTTCTCCAACACAATAGCTTTTGAAGAACGTGCTTTTGAAGTACAAGTACAGCGGTGTTTAGGGACAAAGAGGATGGCTGTGGGAGTGATCGGCTTCCTAACACACTGATCAGATTCATATTTTTTTCTATTACAGTAAATGTGCATCAGGCAATAGAACTTACAGCAGCGTTCACCACCGTTGTACTGTGGGTTTATTTCCTAAGTAATAACATTTTCAAAAGTGACAAAAGCCTCTCTGACAAATACCCAGCACTAGAAGGAGAATAACTCGAGTGGCAGAAAGGCCTCTCAGCGTGGTGAGCTGACTGGCCCACTTGATTCATGACACAGAAACAGCTTCAGCCAATGCATTTCCCTGCCCAGAACATTCAAAGATGTGCTTTGTCCAGGACCCAAAACATGGGCAAGGAGCAAAAGGCAACGTCAGGCTCCTTGACCTGTGGGGGAAAAGATGGCTTTCTGTTTCAGAAGAGAAACTACAGTTTTTTTTTTTTCTTTCTCTTCCTTTTTTTGCTGCCCTATTAGGAAAAATATGAAGTTTCCAAAGGTAGTCACCATCCACCTTGCAGAAATATCTTATCAGCATTAGTTGGAATCAGAAAAAACATTTCCTAAGACAGACTGAATCCCGAGAACTGTGAGGACAGCTGGCCTGTGTTTTTGTTCAGGGCAGCATGAGACAGCAGCTCCGCTCTGGAGATGCCCCCGGGCGACAGGATGCCAGCGGACACACTAAGTCAGTGCCAACACGGAAGGTCATCTGTGCAAGGCCAGTGTCAACAAACTCAGGTGACCAGATGCTTAAACAAAACACCTAATGACAAAGGAGGAAGGGTGGGTGAGGGGATCCCAGCAACCAGGGCCAGCCAGGGAGGACCCGCCCCCTTCGGCCAGCGACTGTTTCTGTCTCCAGGAAGTTGAGCTTTCCACCGAAGCCAGGTGACTTCACCTGGCTCCCCACAGCCAGGAGAGAAGAGCTCCCAAGGCGTCCCTGCCTGGCCTGTCTCTGCGATGGCCCAATTCCCTCAGCTCTCTCACATGTCATCTGCAGAGTGGAAGGAATCCAGCCTGGACAGACACTGGCACTTTGCCTCAGGATGTGGGCATTTCTTAGAAGCAGAGTCTGTGAAAGATTTTGGAAGACTGTGTACAACGTTAGGCCTCATTCTTTTCCCAAGCCAGGCTTCCTCATGCCCGACCCAGGCCACCGGGTCGTCCTTTGGCAGCTGAGGCAGACAGGCAGGGCCAGGCGCCAGTCAGAGCTGGAGCCCCCTGGCCTGAGGGCCTGTGTGTACTCTGGACCACATTTTATGCTCCAGGGCCTTGGTCAGCTCTGGAGAAAAGCAAAACTGTAACAGTCTGGTTTGTAGCTTGGTGTCTTATGAACTCGGTGTGGGTGAATTATTGTCCCCAGTGGTTTATTGATATCCAAGAAAGAGAAACTGGCCTAGTGCCTTGATCAGGGAGTAGAGTAGAGCAGAGTAGAGCCCCCATCCAGCATCCTCCCCACGTGCGATCTGGCCCCGGCACGGCAGGCCCTGCTGCTGCTTCTCTAGCAGCTCGTCATGTGCCCGTTGGAGTCTCACGAAAGTCAGTGGGATTCTTAAAACAAGACGAGACCAGGCCTGGGATGTAGCTTGCAAGTGCAAGGTCCCGAGTTTGATTCCTAGGTAACCACAGACAACAATTCTAGGTATGGTGGCTCATGCCTGTAATCCCAGCACTTGGGAGGCAGAGGCAAGAGGATTGCTGAGTTCAAGACTGAGTTCTGGACCAGACTGAACTACAAAGCGAGATCCTGTCTAAAAAAAAAAAAAACTAAAAAAGAAAAGAAAACAAGACAAGACCAAATTGCAGAAAGCCCAGCCCAGCCCTGTGGTAATGACTTTTTTTTAATGGACCGTAGGTGGGAAAAAGGCAAAGTGGTAAAATACTGTATAATTTAAATGCATTTTGAGAGTCTCTTCTCACCCCAAACCAGCTAGGACAGAACACTATGGTGCTTATGTTAAAAAACAAAACTAAATAATCTTAAACACAAGAACATTCTGCTTCTGATGGCTGTAGACCTCTTCCTGGCTCTGAGCTGCTTGTTCGTCCCTGAAGGTGGTGGTTCTGTGCCTCGTTCTGGTCCAGAGACAGTGGCGGCGTCCAGAGCTGGTTTCAGTTGCCACAAATGTAGAACTCTACCCCTGGCATCCAGAGGGTAGAGATGCAGAATGCTGTGCAGTGTACCCCGCAGTGCCCATCACAGCCCCTGAGGCAGAAGGACCAGAGCCCAAATCATGTTCAAAGAGTAAGTTCCCGGCCGCTCCTCAGCACACCTGCCACAGACCCAAACAAACGTGTGTGTTATGGAGTGCGGGGCAGTGACCCAGATGCGCACAAAGTCCTGGGCCACCAAATGTGACCTAAGCAGCTCTGTGACTGTCCTCCCTGGTCATGGTATCGTGTTCTCAAGTCCACTGGCATCCAGCTGCTCTGTGTGTCTTGTCCAGGGATGGACAAGGACAGTTACACAGAACCTTGGTCTCCTCAGAGTTCACCACCATGTGAGACAGGTAGCAGTGACTACGTAGACTGACATAATGGACTCATAACTACACTGAGAAATGAAGCCGAGCCAATTTGGATGTGCCAGGAGCTGAGTGTGGATCGTGAGGAATGTGGGGGAAGATAAAGTCATCACAGGAACACATGGCATTAGAGGAATTTGGGAGAAGGGCTGGGACACCGTCTGCGTGCCCCTCTGTTTATTCAGCTACCTTCACTAAACATGCACCGAAGGCTTCCAGGCATTTGAAGGTAGAGAAGGCGCATTCCCCGCTCCCCAGTCACTTACAGGCAAGCCAGGTACAAAGAAGCAAATTACAAAAGTACTATTTGGAGAGGTGGAGCAAGAGCATGTGTTTAGAAAAAGGAGAGATGCTGGTATGAACTGAGGCTGGAGTTTGAGTAGGAACTCAGCCTCGAGCTGCTGGGAACTGAGCTTGCCTAAGGACCCCGAGCAAAGCTGCGGCAGGTCAGTCACCCTGGCCGGCTTGTTGGCTGCTCAACAAAACTCTGTGCTCCATCGTCTCCCCTCTTTCGCCTCCAAGTCATGAGACTGTATCTTATTAAGAACTAGGCTGATAACTGTGGCCTCTGGGAGGCTGAGGCAGGAAGACTGAGTTTGAAGCCAGCCTCGGTTACATAGGAGGTCCAGGTCTCAGGACACTGAAGATACACTAATATTTCAGCAGCCTCAACGTTTTCCAGACAAAATCTTCACCAGCACTGCTAACAAGCAGGCGGATGGGCCGCCCTGTGAGCTTTCTCCCCTGACAATGAAGCAACAGAAAGGTCAGCAGCCGGACACAGCAAGCGGAGAAGGGTCCTGAATAAACACAGACAGTTTAATCAGCCATGAAGCAATCCAAGAGCTGGCTGGAAGTGCTTTGTCAGGGGCAGAAGTGAGGCCCCTGCCCTCAGAGAAAGGTGAGGGAGGTTGGAGGTCACTCTCGCTGGCCAAGAGGCGGCCACAGTGGAAATGTCGGCGGGAAAACTCCAAAGCAGAAAGGCAGGGAGGAAGAGGGGAAGCCGGTGCCTGAGCAGGGATCTGGCAAGCAAATGTTCCCCAGAACGAAGACAAAAAATGTGGTTCTATAAGAAAGGAGGACGCTGCTTTCAGAGCCACTGATGCCTTGAGAAGTTTTTACCCGTTCAGGCTTCGGTCTGTGGAGCCTGTCATCTCAGATCTCAGACTCCTCAGGGTATTTGGAAAACTGGTTTATTCAAATTACATCAACGTCCTTTCCTTGCATCTAAAAACTCAAGGTCAAGCTGTGTTGATGTGTGAAAGGGAATTTTGATGAAGGAAGACTGACTCTAGTCTCTGGCCCCGTAATTACTTTCTTTGTCAGCCTGAATACCCAATCAGATGGATGCTTTCTCTGCACATTTTGTCACATTTATGGAATACCTTTAAACAAAAGAATCTGGAGCCTCGGCAACATCTGTGCCCAAATATATCAAAGTCTTTTTATGTTTTTAATTGAAAATCAAACAAGTTTAGGTGAACTAACCCATGGTATCATAAAAATTGCACATTTTCAGGTAACTCTTAAAAGCATTTTGCAAACCATTAAAATAACTTGATTACATTATGTCTTGAAAAGATATTTCTTAGAGGTGAGGACTATTGGAGTGAAATCAGGGATAGCATTCAAAAAGGTCCACAGCCTGGAAAGATTTGCATAAGAATTCTGATTTTACTGAAAAATCATTTTTAGGGTAGTCTTTTAGGGTATCCCCAATTGGCTGATGTAATTTGGTTGGTTTGTTCTCATTCCAATTAAAGATGCAACTCATTAAGGAGTATTTAATTTCATTAAGGCAAAGATTTCTGTTAATGTTATCAAGACTTGATGGTCTTCTAAGTGAATATTCTTCACAGGAAAGATAACTATAACTTACAAGCCCTCTGATTTTATAGGAAGCAACTCTCAACTGTATTTTTTTAAAAAAATCTTCATTTCTGTGACTGGCCTGGTAAAATGTTTATTCCATTGGGCTCTGGTTAGTTTATTTTAGGCTGTGATATACATAGGAGGATAATTGCATAGAAAGAGAGTTGTGCCGTTTTTCAACTCTTGAGGATCAAAAAAAAGTCAATTAAAGGATTCTATTACCTGGAATTTGTTGAAAGGACAAGACTTTTGAAGGCCTTTAGGAATTATTAGGAAACAACTTTCCCTTGAAATTATATGTTAGTACGTGAAGGAGTGTTGGACAAGATTACACGAAGGAACAGTTACTCGCCCCCAGCAAACATGTTGCACTTTTCAAGGTTGGAAGAACGAGGCCCCAAGCACATCTCCCAGCTTAGCTCTTCATCTGGAAAAGTCACTGAATTCGGATACGTCTTGATAGTAGAGGATAATAAGGATACGCCAGGCACGGATAGCAAAACCACAAATGGTAAGTAAAAAACACTAGGGATTCCCCACCCCACTCCATTTATTAACATTCACACCCAGCTGTGTATTTCAGTTACCATGGTCGTGTGATGTCTGATGTCACAAGCTAAACTATATAAAATCACAGAGGCCGCGACTAACAGGAAGAGAGAGAGTCCTGGCCTGGTGGTGTGAGTCACACAGGCAGCCCAGTGTGTCGGAGAGAGGCGGGCTGTGCTGGCACCTGAGGCTTCCCGCGGCGTCTTCTCCTGCCTCTGCCTGCCCCCTAGTGGACAGTCGGGGAAGGCATGGGCGTCCGCCGACGAGGGCTCCGAGGAGGGTTAAAATGGCTCCCGGAGACCAGCCTCGTCCAGACCATTCTTAGACACCGTCTCTGTTTCCTGAAGAATCAGGACTTCCTTTCGGCCTTCCGGCTGAACACTCCCCCTCCAGTGTCACGTTCCCAGGGCCTCTGCCCTCGCAGCGACAGCCCTCACCCCTAACATGCCACACTTTCCCTTGTGCTACAGGACGGAAGATAGGCCTTTCAGGGGAAGTACGTATTGTTCCTTGAGTTCTGCAAACTGTAAAGAATGAACTGAGAGCTGTGCTACTGAACCAGCTGCCTCTGCCGAAGCAAGTACTTCTCGATAGCTCATCAGTTATCCCTCTAGCTGTGGGCCCTGTGCTGGGCCCTGGAGACGCGGAAGAAACTGGGTCGGAACTCCTTCCTGGAGCAGGGAGAGGCGGTCTCTGAGCCTGGAACGCAGTCCACCTCCCTAACGAGTTACCAGTGCCGGGCTGGAGAAGCAAAGGCCGCAGGCGAGGAGGCATGAGATCTGCTGGAGTTCTGGCCACAACAGGCTCAGCCAGCAACGGCTTTGTTCAAATGAGTCAGGTACATAAACGGGGCCGGCACAGGCCGTCCTGACACCGCACACCTCTCGAATGCCTGGGCTGTGAGGAGCCGCTGATGTCACCGGGTATTTTCATCCTGCCCGAGTCACAGTGCTCTGACTGTGTCTGCCTTGTGGATGTTGCTAAGCGCAGGCCGGCCGACTGCACCGCAGGCTCGCTCAGATGACGAGCAGCACGATTTCCCCGCTGTGACAGCGCCCGCTCCGGCAGCCTCTGCTCGGCTCTGCTCACTTCCAGCCTCTCTTATTTTTTGAAGCCCCGTTTTCCACATTGCTGATTCACAGACATGGAGGACTGAGGAGGGAAAAGGTAATTATTTCAAATGACTCAGAGGCCCTCAGAGGCTCTGTGACCTGCGTACAGACTCGCACTTTAAAAGCTGAGGGTAATGACATTGTCATCTGTGTAGGAAAAGCTGGAAGAAAAACAGATGAAAGCTTTTCTAAACTCCTGGCTCTCGGCAGGGACCGGTGCGGGGAGGGTGAATTCGCAGCCCTGCCTGACAGCTCCATACCTAATGCGGGGTGGAGGCACCTGCAGACCGTCCTAAAAGGGGCCAAGTGTCCCAGGGGCGACAGGGTCTTGCCCATCTCTCACTGATGAGCCCCGTGGGTCCGGTTAGACGTCCTGGGCCCCAGTAGAAACAGGATTGGGAAGTGAAACCAACTGGCAGGTTTAGGATTTTTAACAAATGAGGGGAAATTATTTGCCTGATGTAAAATTGGTGCAGTGACAGTCACAGAAAGCTGAGACTCACTCAGGGAGGGAAGAGGCCAGGCAGAGACGGCCCATCCGGCTGAGCAGCCTTCCGCGGGAGGACAGCAAGCCCCGCCCCGCAGGGCAGCCGGGCCCTGGCAGCCGCCCCGCCCTCTGCCATGGTGGGGAAGAGTGGAGCCGTGGCGGGGAAGGGCGGAGCCGTGGCGGGGAAGGGCGGAGCCGTGGTGGGGAAGGGTGGAGCCGTGGCGGGGAAGGGCGGAGCCGTGGTGGGGAAGGGCGGATCCGTGGTGGGGAAGGGCGGAGCCGTGGTGGGGAAGGGTGGAGACGTGGAGGGAGCCGGCAGTGCCCGGGAGCAGGCGTCAGGGCTGTGCTGGGAACGCAGCCGTACCCACCAGCGTACCTGAGACAGGGTAATGGCTGGATGGGACGAGGCTTCAGGATTCATTCACTCTCATTCCTGCTATATTCTATTTTTCCTCGATGTACCATCAATAGCACCCAGAACTCATGTATTCAGCAAATATTGATTGAATGCCTGCTCTTTGTCAGGTCATATTAGGTACCCAAGAATACAGTCCGAAGAGACAGATACGGTCCCTATCCTCGTGCAGTTTGCAACGTAATGATAACTTTGGCCAGCTACTCACACAGATTAGGCCAACACTACAATGTGTGTGGCCCCGTGCATATTGTGAAGGGGTCTGGTTTACAAGGAAGCAGAGAGCTCCCAGAGGAAGCGATGAGGGAAACGGCATGTGAAGGAACAGCAGGGTGAACTCGGCCCAGAGAGGGGCGTGCATCCTCAAAGGCTGATGGGGTGTGTGTTTTCAAGGCCATGGAAGGTGGTGAGTGTGGCCGGAGGGCGACAGAAAAAGGGATGAGATTCCTGACCCTGCTGGACACAGGACAGGCCATGCCATGGACTCCTGAAGTCAGGAAGCAACTGTCGATGAGTTACAATGTGGATTTGGGCGCGACTGCTCTGGCCACCGTGTGGAGAACAGCCTAAAAATGGTTGTAAGTCAGTGTCATTAAATTAACCAAGAAACTCTTACAAGTTGGTTTGGACTAGGAGAAAAGCAATGGCGGGGGGTGGGGGGGGGGTGAGGGAAAGGGCCTGACACTCGTCAGGTGGTGGGAAAGATAAACTTAGAATATATTCCACACCAGTAGAATCTTCCAACCCCTCCCTGACAATAAGCTCCGTCTCCATGAGCTAGATACTGTCTCAGATACAAACAGCCTCTCACTTTCAGGCCTGTGCGGGAGAATACCATGTGGCCTTTCCTAGGGATGGCTTCGTAGCTTCTCCCTAATTTTCTGTACAAATAAAGAGAAGGAATGTCTGTGATGCCTCGGATATTTCGACTCTAAGGTCTTGGGTGAGAAGAATGTCAGATTAGAAGAATGTCAACCTTCCAGCCCCCGGCAAGTGGCTGAGATCAGAGAGAGCCTGCCTAGGAATGGCGTTTCAAAGTCCTGCTGTGCCAGGCACCAGTGCATGGAAAATAAGTGCAATCCCTGCCCTGTGAGAGCTTCGGCCACTATGACACCATGACCACTGCTAACGACATTTTGGTTGTGATCTGTCCCCCGCTGTGGCAGCGCTGAGATGGTGGAAGCTTTAAAAGGTGGGGCCTAGTGGAGGCTAATTATGTCCTCAGGAATGGTTGGCGCTTTCTCTCAAGAGTCAGGTAGGTGCGATCAGTTTTCTTAAGAGGGTCTTGTTATGAAAAGAACGGCACTGTCCCCTGCTGGTCTCTTGCTTCCTGTTTCACCAAGTGGCCTCACTCTGTCTTCAGCACGTGTTCTTTCCATTCTGATGCTATCTGTCAGGAGGTTTTCTCAAGGACTAAGCAGATGCTGGTGTCATGTTCTCAAACCCCCAGAACTTTGAGCTAAATAAAACTCTTTTCCTTATAAAGTAAACAGCCTCTGATGTTTTGTTATAACAATATAAGGTGGACTAAGACAGGATAGTGTGCTGCGGCACAGGCAGAGGCAAAGAGCTACAGTAAGACCTCAAGGCGGAGGGCAGAGGGCTGCCTGATTGAGAAAGATTTTTCCAGAAGGCAAGTGTTGAGGAGTGAGCATGGGTTTGTTCTTAATAAGGAGGCTAATGATTTCACAAAAAAGAAATTGTTCATATCCTGACACAAACCTAACTAAGAATAAGGGCTGCCCAAATGTGGCTCCTGGGGTAATGGAGGTGCTATAGCAAGAGGTGAAAGTAGAGACACAGTTCTAGTGGGTGTCTTAGGGAATTTTAATTTTACTTGCTTTGAGGACTGCACTGCATTCATTTTCCATTGCTGTATGACAAATTACTCAAAAACTGCAATACTTAAAAACAAACATGCATTATGTGGATCAGAAATCCAAAGGTAGCCTGGTAGTCCTTTAGCTCAGGGTCTCACAGACTACTGAAAAAATGTCAACTGAAGGTTCCATAGAGTGAGAATCACCTTCTGAGACAAACACAAAACTCAGAGACACGAGTTCTATGCCAGATGGGACCTCCATAGGGTGCCTCACGACACGCCAGGTGAGAAAGGGAGCGAGAGAAGGCTTGTCACCCCGTCCTGAAAGTGATGTGCTATGACTTGTGGTGTTTTCTATTTGCGTAAACCCAGCCCATCTAGCCCACGTTAGAGGAGAAGCTATTCAAGAGTCGAATACCAGAAATGGTAGTTCCTGGACACCATTTGAAAGGTTTCCTATGACACGTATTAAGAGTTATTTCAGGCTCCGGCTCAGCACCGGCCCATTCTTCATAAATTATAGAGGGAGACATATAATTTCACTGCATATTAGTTTGTTTTTATTGATGGGTACACTGTGGTCCCCAGGAGCCTTGAGGAACAATGTGCTGCATTTCACATCTCTTCCTAAGGATTTTCTACAACCCACTGAGCTCTCACACAGTTGTTAGGAGACGGGTGCAGCCCAAAGCTGCCTGTGAGGGTTGAGCTAGGTGGGAAGGTAGGGTAGCGAAGAAAGGAAGTGATCAGGGGCCCAGAATGAATAAAGAAAAAGGTTGCACTCCAACCCGCAAATTAGAAATGAATTTGAGTGGAACTAAGTGTCTTGGTTGACAGCTCACACAAGATGCTAACTCGCCACAGCTTGGCAGCGCCCTTGGCTTTCCCACATGAAACTGAAAATAGCGCACGTTCATCCTGAGGGAGCGCTACTAAAATAAGTAACTACTGGGGGCCATACCTCACTGCTCATTCAGGCTGGAAGCAGTCTGCAATTATTTTGCTGAAATTAGATACAAATTAAACTGCCACTTCCGGAACTCTCTCTCTCTCTCTCTCTTACTATATTACAAAAAAGAAACTCCTACAGTTTGGATCATGCTTCTCAAACACAAATGTGATCTCTGATCCACAATCGGCAAAGACAGATTATTGATATTAATCTCTTGTGAGGCCTAATCTCGTCACAAAGTAGGTTTTTTACATTCTGAGTGTAGTTGCTATGGATGCAGAGTGACAGGCCAACGAGGAGAGCCGGGGAGGGGGAGCGCATGCGCACACTGGAGACATAGTGCTCTTCCGAGTGGAGGAGGGGCTGACATAGAACTGTCCTCCGGACGTGTGTGGATAGCCCTACTCATACTTTTAAATAGGGGTCTGTATAATATTCTTGTGGTTTGCATCCATTTGGACATAAAAATTCTGCTGCATTTAAAAAGGCAAAACGGAACAGATACACATACATGAAAAAAAAATAGCAATCATAATTTGCAGTTTTTCCCTCAGCCTGGACTAGAAATACCTGATGAATAGTGGGGACTATTCCGAGGACTTTGTGCCATTCGCGAAGCCCTGAACTGCACTATCTCCGTAGCAAAACAGCTTCACCTTTGACCTGCCTTTGGAAGAAGCAAGTGAATCTGTAAGTGCTCAGCTGTGCTGGACCCTCAGAGTATTAGTGGCTTCTGGGGTAGGGATTTTTCTCTATGACTCTGAATTCCAATTTCCCTTTACTTTCTCTTTATTGTTGGAAACATTAGTCACTGTTGAGGCACATTCAGAACTTCTCGCTCTTCCCACACCTTCTCACTCTGTATCTCTATTCTGATCTAGTACATCTTAGAAATGACATATTAAATAAAGTTTTTTCCAGGTAACCTTTCCTTCTTGATGAAGCTCGGACTTTGGGAATGTATGTGTGAGTGTAGCTCCTTCATTCTCAAACAACAACTTGCTAAAAGGTCACCCAAGCAAGTCTTTAAGACACTGAATCCCTATAACCTCATTTCAATTTTGCATATAATTTCATTCTGTGACTTTAAATTTTTTAAAAAATACTTTCAGTATGTCTTGGGGGAGAAAATGAGATCAAAGTAAACTGAGTGATCTGAAATGAACTGATGTCAGCAAAGATTCCCCCATTCAGCTGTAAACCCTCCCCT